>OX393577.1:41801507-41997516 GCA_947652605.1 Elmis aenea
CCGTCCGACGGTACATGCGTGCGGCAACGGTCGTTGCGGTAGCGATTATAGCGAATTTGAAATAGGTTAGGGTGCGCATTGCGGCAGTGTAGTGAGATTATTCGAAAAAAAAAGCCCAAGCATGGTTGAATTTGGAAAAACATTAGGTAGTAAAAATCCAATAAAAATTAAAGGAAGCCGTATTTATTAGGTCTCAAATATGAATTTATAAAGTATAGTGGACTTGGTCAGTTGGGAACTTAAATAGAAATTTAAAAAATTGTGGTAACGAATGAGTTATTAAAATATTGCGTTTGGATGGGTGCTGTCGAGAGACATTTAGTACAACACAAGGTATACCATTGGAATATTTTTCAAAACTTTTTATTACTAATGGTGTCTTTAACATTTTCAGAAAATACAGACCATAATAAACACTCACAAATTAGTTAGGAGAAACCCTCGATTATTTTTAAATAAAAAATCACAACATGCTCCAACAATTCTTATGCAATAGATATGATTTACCGATTACCAGGTGTTAATGTGAATTAAAACATAAATACAATTTTCTATTGCACTTTTTTGAAACTAAATAGACAATTTATCACACCTCTAAACACATAATAATAATAATAAATACTAAACAATCGACTTTCACAAAATAAAATTTAAGTGCGAGATTACATGCGCTAAAAACAAAACACGTATAAATATAAAAACATATAACAAATTTTATTAAATAAAATTAGGCTTTTAAACAAGCAAACACAATATATTGTTGCAAAAACTATTAAACGCATTCTTAAACAAAATTTTCTAAGAGCACTTGCAACTACATACGATTAACAGCCTACCTAATAACATTATAACTTTTCTTTTAAATAAAAACTTCCTTAATTCAAACTTGGTCTAAAAAAATTCAACCGAACACTCTTCAAATATAAGAATACTACTCATCTATATATCGGCATGGAATTAAAGAAATAATGGCACTTTGTCAGTTTTTAAAATGTTATTTAAAATTAAAATCATCAGACTTATAACAACCAAAAATTGTAAAATTGAATGAAATAAATAAAAATTAAGAATATAATAAATGTTAACGGATAAGGAAAAAATGTTGTCGTAAGTAAAGTTAAATGCATCATTTTAGGAATAAACATGCACTCAAGCATTTTTTTACTAAGATATTTCAATCGAAAACGCTCAGACCTTCTCCAAATTGGCTTTCCGCCGCGCGCGTCGTACCGAATCGGATTCGTCTCGCTCTCCTCTAAAGATACGTACAAAAAAAAAACAAGTTTCGAGTCGAATTAAGACCGTGGGATGTGAAAATACGATGATGCCGTCAAAAATTTGACATTTAGTTGTGTCAAAATGACACTACCGTCAGGCTGACAGCATAACCTAAAAATTGAATAATGTCATCACTGTCAAACTGACTGCATAACCTAGAAATCGAGAAATTTCAAAATGACAGCATAACCTATAAATTGACTTCTGTCACTGTCAAAATTTGACAACTTTGTATTATTATATATGAAATTTCGATAACCATGCAACGCGCCGTGATAGCCGGACGGGTCCGACGTGCGCTCACGACGCAAGCGTCTGCGGTTCGAATCCGGGTGCGGGTGGAAATAATTTTCCGCGAAATTGTCCGTCCGACGGTACATGCGTGCGGCAACGGTCGTTGCGGTAGCGATTATAGCGAATTTGAAATAAGGTTAGGGTGCGCATTGCGGCAGTGTAGTGAGATTATACGAAAAAAAAGCCCAAGCATGGTTGAATTTGGAAAAACATTAGGTTCTGTCGAGAGACATTTAGTACAACACAAGGTATACCGTTGGAATATTTTTCAAAACTTTTAATTACTAATGGTGTCTTTAACATTTTCAGAAAATACAGACCATAATAAACACTCGCAAATTAGTAAGGAGAACCCCTCGATTATTTTTAAATTACAAATCACAACATGCTCCAACAATTCTTATGCAATAAATATGATTTACTGATTACCAGGTGTTAATGTGAATTAAAACATAAATACAATTTTCTATTGCACTTTTTTGAAACTAAATAGACAATTTATCACACCTCTAAACACATCATAATAATAATAATAAATACTAAACAATCGACTTTCACAAAATAAAATTTAAGTGCGAGATTACATGCGCTAAAATAGATAAAGAAATAATGGCACTTTGTCAGTTTTTAAAATGTTATTTAAAATTAAAACCATCAGACTTATAACAACCAAAAATTGTAAAATTGAATGAAATAAATAAAAATGAAGAATATAATAAATGTTATAGCATAAGGAAAAAATGAAGTCATAAGTAAAGTTAAATGCATCATTTTAGGAATAAACATGCACTCAAGCATTTTTTTACTAAGATATTTCAATCGAAAACGCTCAGACCTTCTCCAAATTGGCTTTCCGCCGGGCGCGTCGTACCGAATCGGATTCGTCTCGCTCTCCTTTAAAGATACGTACCAAAAAAAACAAGTTTCGAGTCGAATTAAGACCGTGGGATGTGAAAATACGATGACGCCGTCAAAAATTTGACATTTAGTTGTGTCAAAATGACACTACCGTCAGGCTGACAGCATAACCTAAAAATTGAATAATGTCATCACTGTCAAACTGACTGCATAACCTAGAAATCGAGAAATGTCAAAATGACAGCATAACCTATAAATTGACTTCAGTCCCTGTCAAAATTTGACAACTTTGTATTATTATATATGAAATTTCGATATCCATGCAACGCGCCGTGATAGCCGGACGGGTCCGACGTGCGCTCACGACGCAAGCGTCTGCGGTTCGAATCCGGGTGCGGGTGGAAATAATTTTCCGCGAAATTGTCCGTCCGACGATACATGCGTGCGGCAACGGTCGTTGCGGTAGCGATTATAGCGAATTTGAAATAAGGTTAGGGTGCGCATTGCGGCAGTGTAGTAAGATTATTCGAAAAAAAAAACCAAGCATGGTTGAATTTGGAAAAACATTAGGTAGTAAAACTCCAATAAAAATTAAAGAAAGCCGTATTTATTAGGTCTCAAATATGAATTTATAAAGTATAGTGGACTTGGCCAGTTGGGAACTTGAATAGAAATTTTGAAAATTGTGGTAACGAATGAGTTATTAAGAGATTGCTTTTGGTTGGGTGCTGTCGAGAGACATTTAGTACAACACAAGGTATACCGTTGGAATATTTTTCAAAACTTTTAATTACTAATGGTGTCTTTAACATTTTCAGAAAATACAGACCATAATAAACACTTGCAAATTAGTTAGGAGAACCCCTCGATTATTTTTAAATTAAAAATCACAACATGCTCCAACAATTCTTATGCAATAAATATGATTTACTGATTACCAGGTGTTAATGTGAATTAAAACATAAATACAATTTTCTATTGCACATTTTTGAAACTAAATAGACAATTTTTTACACCTCTAAACACATAATAATAATAATAAATACTAAACAATCGACTTTCACCAAATAAAATTTAAGTGCGAGATTACATGCGCTAAAATAGATAAAGAAATAATGGCACTTTGTCAGTTTTTAAAATGTTATTTAAAATTAAAACCATTAGACTTATAACAACCAAAAATTGTAAAATTGAATGAAATAAATAAAAATGAAGAATATAATAAATGTTAACGCATAAGAAAAAAATGTAGTCATAAGTAAAGTTAAATGCATCATTTTAGGAATAAACATGCACTCAAGCATTTTTTTACTAAGATATTTCAATCGAAAACGCTCAGACCTTCTCCAAATTGGCTTTCCGCCGCACGCGTCGTACCGAATCGGATTCGTCTCGCTCTCCCCTAAAGATACGTACCAAAAAAAACAAGTTTCGAGTCGAATTAAGACCGTGGGATGTGAAAATACGATGACGCCGTCAAAAATTTGACATTTAGTTGTGTCAAAATGACACTACCGTCAGGCTGACAGCATAACCTAAAAATTGAATAATGTCATCACTGTCAAACTGACTGCATAACCTAGAAATCGAGAAATGTCAAAATGACAGCATAACCTATAAATTGACTTCTGTCACTGTCAAAATTTGACAACTTTGTATTATTATATATGAAATTTCGATATCCATGCAACGCGCCGTGATAGCCGGACGGGTCTGACGTGCGCTCACGACGCAAGCGTCTGCGGTTCGAATCCGGGTGCGGGTGGAAATAATTTTCCGCGAAATTGTCCGTCCGACGGTACATGCGTGCGGCAACGGTCGTTGCGGTAGCGATTATAGCGAATTTGAAATAGGTTAGGGGGTGCGCATTGCGGCAGTGTAGTGAGATTATTCGACAAAAAAAAGCCCAAGCATGGTTGAATTTGGAAAAACATTAGGTTGTAAAAATCCAATAAAAATTAAAGGAAGCCGTATTTATTAGGTCTCAAATATGAATTTATAAAGTATAGTGGACTTGGTCAGTTGGGAACTTGAATAGAAATTAAAAAATTGTGGTAACGAATGAGATATTAAAATATTGCTTTTGGATGGGTGCTGTCGAGAGACATTTAGTACAACACAAGGTATACCGTTGGAATATTTTTCAAAACTTTTAATTACTAATGGTGTCTTTAACATTTTCAGAAAATACAGACCATAATAAACACTCAGAAATTAGTTAGGAGAAACCCTCGATTATTTTAAAATTAAAAATCATAACATTATCAGGTTATTAAAATACTTTTCTTCTTACATTAAATAAACTACATTAATAAGTTTATTAAAAACAATACTTTTTAGATTACAACCAGGAAATGAAGACATTAACAAAGAATATCATCATACGCTCAGCATATTTTAAAATTTCAATAAGATTTATAATCTACAAATGAATCCGATACATTACCACTATAATGCTTTTATATTATAAATAAACCAAACTTTTACCTTGTGGATTTAAAAGCGATTATTTTACAAAATTACTTGTCAAACTTAAAAAGTTCGACTATAAATTAAAAATATGAACCAAATTTCAGCAATGTGTTATAGCAGGTAATTATTAACAACTAAAATCGCGAAAAAATGCCGTAAAATCGTAGAAAGGATGAAATTTTCATAATAAAATAGCAAGAAGCCCCTCGAAAATCGTTTCAGATAGTTATTAAGGTAAACGTGCAAAAATGTCGGTTTTTCACGAAAAAACATCGAAAACGCTCAGACCTTCTTTAAATTGGCTTTCCGCCGCGCGCGTCGTACTGAATCGGATTCGTCTCGCTCTCCCTTAAAGATACGTACAAAAAAAAACAAGTTTCGAGTCGAATTAAGACCGTGGGATGTGAAAATACGATGATGCCGTAAAAAATTTGACATTTAGTTGTGTCAAAATGACACTACCGTCAAGCTGACAGCATAACCTAAAAATTGAATAATGTCATCACTGTCAAACTGACTGCATAACCTAGAAATCGAGAAATGACAAAATGACAGCATAACCTATAAATTGACTTCTGTCATTTCGATATCCATGCAACGCGCCGTGATAGCCGGGCGGTTCGACGTGCGCTCACGACGCAAGCGTCTGCGGTTCGAATCCGGGTGCATGTGGAAATAATTTTCCGCGAAATTGTCCGTCCGACGGTAGATGCGTGCGGCAACGGTCGTTGCGGTAGCGATTATAGCGAATTTGAAATTAAAAAAAGTTATTCTTTGCGCAAGCGAAATTCTGCGCGAAAAAGAATTATACGTGCAGTAGAGATTTCTACTCGGAAAGAGAATTTTACGCGAAAAAGAGAATTCTACGCGCAAGGCGGGTCTAGCGGACCCCGAAGGGTTCGCTAGTACATATATACTAACGAAACAAGGAATCCAGTTTCAGACGACCATTAAAAATACGCGCCGACGACGATAATTCGCGATTTTTGGCGCGCGCGCGTATCCGGGGCCGTTCTTTCGATCGCGCGCGCTCCCGACGCCGGCAATGGTCTTCCGGAGAAGCCATCGAGGAAAACGTGCGAAAATTTTACACGCAACATTTAAATCGGGTCGTCGGGAACGACAATTTCGTCAAACATTGACAATTTGACATATTGACGTGAACTTTGAACGCTCGAACCTTCTCCGATTCGACCTTTTCGCGCATGTGTCGTACCGATTCGGATTCGTCTCGCTCTCCCCGACAAGTACGTACCAAACAATTCCATTTTCGAGTCGAATTCGGACCACGAACGAGAAAAAGCGCAGGCGCGCGCACGCGCTACATACTAACGAAATAAGGAATCGAGTTTAAAACTACGATTTAAAATACGCGCGGACGGCGATAATTCGCGATTTTTGGCGTGCGGACGTATCCGGGGCCGGTCTTTTGATTGCGGCCGCTCCCGAGTCTGGGAGAGGTCGTCCGGAAGTAAAATTCAGACCGCAAACGAGAAAAAGCGCAGGCGCGCGACGCACTATATACTAACGAACGTCGAATTTCTTTGACGGGTCGTATAAAGGATCGACTTTTAATATGTGCACGCTCCGGACCTCGGAAAAAATCGTTTGCAAACGTAATTAACTAAAACGTGCAAAATTTTTCGTATTTACGTCGCGCGCGCCCGCACTATACACTAACGAACGTCGAAAGCCTTTTTTCAAAAAGCGATTAAAAATGCACAGAGGCGCGTTTTTTTTGTCAAGTCGTATAGAGTATAGAGGATAGAATTTTAATATGTGCACGCTCCGGACCTTAAATATAATCGTTTGCAAACGTTATTAAGTAAAACGTGCCAAAATGTTCGTACATACATGATGAAAGCGTCGTCGCGCGCACGCACTGTCAAACTTTGACAGAATAATGTAAACGCTCAGACCTTCTCCACTGTAGCTTTATGTTCATGTATCATACCAAATCGGTATCGCCTCGCTCTCCACTAAACATACATACGAAACAATCCCAGTTTCATGTTGAATTCAGAATATGAAAATACGATGATACTGTCAAAAAATTTCATATGTAACCTACAAATTGAATTATGTCAAAAGACAGTACTGTCAAACTGACAGCATAACCTAGAAATTGAAGTATGTCAATACTGTCAAACTGACACCATAACCTACAAATTGAAGTATGTCACTCACTGTCAAACTTTGACAACATTTTATTATTATATATGTAATTTCAAACTCCATGCAACGGACCGTGATAGCCGGGTGGGTCCGATACGCGTTCACAACGCAGCGTCTGCGGTTCGAATCCGGGTGCGGGCAAAAAGAGAATTTTCCGCGAAATTTTCTGTCCGACGGTACGTGCGTGCGGCACGAGTTGTTCGGGTAGCGATTATATCGGATTTGATACAGGTTCGGGTGCGCATTGCGGCAGTTTATCGAGATTAATCGAAATCAAAAAACAAGCACCAGTAAAATTTAAGTTGGAAAACATTAGGTACGAGCTATGATCTCTGAAACGGAGCCACCCAGAAGACATGTGGGGGCTTCGCAGCAAACGAAAAGTAGTGTAGTACGAATTTTAATTCAAAATTGAAAAAAAAGAACACCAATAATTTGGAAAACATTTAGGTACGAGCTGTGATCGATTTATCTCTGGAACGGGATCCACTTAAAGACATACGGGACGTGCACCAAACGCGAAAGATAATTTAAATATTTGAAACTGGAGACTATAATAGATACTGAATAAGAGAGAGGCCCACAGCAGCTAAATAAGTGGCGCACGGCATTTGGATATATCGTAATGCATAAATAAAGTTAAAACCATAATAAAATTATTATATTATGTTGAAACGGTACCACTTCGAAGCAAGGGACTTGCACAAAAAAAAAGCAATTCTTTGCACAAAGGGAATTCCACGCGAACCCAATGGGTACGAGCGTGAAGCGCGAGTAGTTTGGTGGCCCATTTATTAGAATTTGAAAAGCAGTAGGTACGAGCGCGGAGCGCGAGTAGTACTAATATAGATTTATTCTAATTTGAAAAGCAATAACGAATGTAGTGAATAAAAATTGAAGCTGATAGTTAATTCTCTTTAAATATACCCATAGGCGCGTATAAAAATCGCGAATTACCTTGACGGGTCGGATAAAAGATCGAATTTTAACCAACGTCGAAAGTCTTTTTTTAAAAAGCGATGAAAAATACTCAGGGGTGTCCGAAAATCGCGATTTCTTTTGTAAAATCGTATAAAGGATCGAATTTAAAATATGTGCACGCTCCGGACCTCGGGAAAAGTTATCAAGTAAAAAGTGCAAAAATTTTCGTACTTATGTACAGGGTGGACTATTTTCGATGCCCATACAGGGAACGGGATCCACTTAGAGACATATGGGACGTGCACCAAACGCGAAAGATAATTTAAATATTTGAAACTGGAGACTATAATAGATACTGAATAAGAGACAGGCTCACAGCAGCTAAATAAGTAACTTAACTCAGTGGCGCACGGCATTTGGATATATCGTAATACATAAATAAAGTTAAAACCATAAAAAATTATTATATTATGTTGAAACGGTACCACTTCGAAACAAGGGACCTGCACAAAAAAAAAAGCAATTCTTTGCACAAAGGGAATTCCACGCGAACCCAATGGGTACGAGCGTGAAGCGCGAGTAGTTCGGTGGCCCATTTATTAGAATTTGAAAAGCAGTAGGTACGAGCGCGAGTAGTACTAATATAGATTTATTCTAATTTGAAAAGCAATAACGAATGTAGTGAATAAAAATTTTAGCTAATAGTTAAATCTCTTTAAATATACCCATAGGAGCGTATAAAAATCGCGAATTTCCTTGACGGGTCGGATAAAAGATCGAATTTTAACCAACGTCGAAAGTCTTTTTTTAAAAAGCGATGAAAAATACTCAGGGGTGTCCGAAAATCGCGATTTCTTTTGTAAAATCGTATAAAGGATCGAATACAGGGTATCTCGGTTATTATCAGAGATAGAAAAGACTAAGTACGTACTCTCGATTTATTTTTTCGAGAGAAATTCATTGCCGTAAACAGATTTTTGATATCTTTTTTAATTTTCGAAATATGTATAGCCAAAAACCGATTTTTTGCACTTTTCAAAAATGTTAAATATCTCGTTAAAACGAAAAGATAGAAAAAAGCTGTAAAGACGTTTTTGGCATGATTTTTTGTGCTTAATAAGATAGCGATGTTCAATTGATTTTTACTCATATCAATACTGATATATTACACCTAACTTTCTTATTTTAAATGGCAACCGTAAGCAAATTATATATTTTTGAAAAGCACAAAAAATAAGCTTTCGGTTCATGTCAAAGCCAACTATGGTTGCCATTTAAAATAAGAAAGTTAGGTGTAATATATCAATATTTGTATGAGTAAAAAAAAATTGAACATCGCTATCTTGATAAGGACCGAAAACCATGCAAAACCATATCAATACCGATATATTACACCTAACTTTCTTATTTTAAATGGCAACCATAGTTGGCTTTGACATGAATCAAAAGCTTATTTTTTGCGCTTTTCAAAAATATATAATTTGCTTATGGTTGCCATTTAAAATAAGAAAGTTAGGTGTAATATATCAGTATTGATATGAGTAAAAATCAATTGAACATCGCTATCTTATTAAGCACAAAAAATCATGCCAAAAACGTCGGTAAAGCTTTTTTCTATCTTTTCGTTTAAACGAGATATTTAACATTTTTGAAAATTGCCCAAAATCTGTTTTTGGCTATATTTCGAAAATTAAAAAAGATATCAAAAATATGTTTACGGCAATGATATTGTCTCTAAAAAATGAATCAAGACTACCTACTTAGTTTTTTTCTATCTCTGATAATAACCGAGATACCCTGTATGGGCATCGAAAATAGTCCACCCTGACATGATGAAAACGTCGTCACGCGCACGCACTGTCCAACTTTGTCAAAATACGCTCGACTTTTTCCACTTTGACTTTTTCTATATGTTTCATACCAATTCGGAATCGCCACGCTCTCCACTAAATATACATACGAAACAATCCCAGTGTTGAGTTGAATTCCGACTTTAAAATATGAAAATACGATGACACTATACGAATATTGATTTATTCGGTTGTAAAGAGCAATGACGAGTGTTGTAAATAAAAATTTGAGCTAATTGATTGTTCATCAACCCGCTTAGTTATAATCAATGTATCTCGGGAACATAGAGACACGAAACTTGCACCAAACGAAAGGTAATTTTTTTGCGCAAAGAGAATTATACTCGGATCTATTGGGTGCGAGCGCGAAGCGCGAGTAGTTTGATGACCAATTTAATAGAATTTGAGAAGCATTTGGAGCGAGCGCGAGTATCACGAATATGTATTTATTCTAATTTAAAAAGCAATAACGAGTGTTTTAAATAAAATTTGAACCGATCGATTAATCGCCTCCAAAAAAAAGTGATCCGACTGTCTCAGCGCGAGTAGTATGACTGTGGATTTTTTCAATTTTGAAAAGCAATTACGTGTATTGTAAATAAAAATTTGAGCCAATTGATTGTTCATTGACCCAATTAGTTATAATCAATATATCTCGGGAACATAGGAACACGGAACTTGCACCAAACGAAAGTTAATTTTTTGCGCAAAGAGAATTATACTCGGATCTATTGGGTGCGAGCGCGTAGCGCGAGTAGTTTGATTACCAATTTAATAGAATTTGAGAAGCATTTGGAGCGAGCGCGGAGCGCGAGTATTATGAATATGGATTTATTCTAATTTAAAAAGCAATAACGAGTGTTGTAAATAAAATTTGAACCTATCAATTAATCGCCTCCAAAAAAAGTTAGCCGTCTGGCTCAGCACGAGTAGCATGACTGTGTATTTTTTCAATTTTGAAAAGCAATTACGTGTATTGTAAATAAAAATTTCGGCCAATCGATTGTTCATCGACCCGCTTAGTTATAATCAATATATCTCGGGAACATAGAGACACGGAAAGTGCACCAAACGAAAGGTAATTTTGTGCGCAAAGAGAATTATACTCTGATCTATTGGGTGCGAGCGCGAAGCGCGAGTAGTTTGATTACCAATTTCATAGAATTTGAGAAGCATCTGGAGCGAGCGCGGAGCGCGAGTATTACGAATATGGATTTAATCTAATTTAAAAAGCAATAACGAGTGGTAAATAAAATTTGAACTGATCGATTAATCGCCTCCAAAAAAAGTGACCCGTCTGGCTCAGCACGAGTAGTATGACTGTGTATTTTTTCAATTTTGAAAAGCAATTACGTGTATTGTAAATAAAAATTTCAGCCAATCGATTATTCATCGACCCGCTTAGTTATAATCAATATATCTCGGGAACATAGAGACACGAAAAGTGCACCAAACGAAAGGTAATTTTGTGCGCAAAGAGAATTATACTCTGATCTATTGGGTGCGAGCGCGAAGCGCGAGTAGTTTGATTACCAATTTCATAGAATTTTAGAAGCACCTGGAGCGAGCGCGGAGCGCGAGTATACCGAATATGGACTTATTCTAATTTAAAAAGCAATAACGAGTGTAGTAAATAAAATTTGAACCGATCGATTAATCGCCTCCAAAAAAAGTGATCCGTCTGGCTCAGCACGAGTAGTATGACTGTCGAATTTTTCAATTTTGAAAAGCAATTACGTGTATTGTAAATAAAATTTTGAGCCAATCGATTGTTCATCGACCCGCTTAGCTATAATCAATATATCTCGGGAACATAGAGACACGGAAAGTGCACCAAACGAAAGGTAATTTTGTGCGCAAAGATAATTATACTCGGATCTATTGGGTGCGAGCGCGAAGCGCGAGTAGTTTGATGACCAATTTAATAGAATTTGAGAAGCATTTGGAGCGAGCGCGAGTATCACGAATATGTATTTATTCTAATTTAAAAAGCAATAACGAGTGTTTTAAATAAATTTTGAACCGATCGATTAATCGCCTCCAAAAAAAGTGATCCGACTGTCTCAGCGCGAGTAGTATGACTGTGGATTTTTTCAATTTTGAAAAGCAATTACGTGTATTGTAAATAAAAATTTGAGCCAATTGATTGTTCATTGACCCAATTAGTTATAATCAATATATCTCGGGAACATAGGAACACGGAACTTGCACCAAACGAAAGGTAATTTTTTGCGCAAAGAGAATTATACTCGGATCTATTGGGTGCGAGCGCGAAGCGCGAGTAGTTTGATGACCAATTTAATAGAATTTGAGAAGCATTTGGAGCGAGCGCGAGTATCACGAATATGTATTTATTCTAATTTAAAAAGCAATAACGAGTGTTTTAAATAAAATTTGAACCGATCGATTAATCGCCTCCAAAAAAAGTGATCCGACTGTCTCAGTGCGAGTAGTATGACTGTGGATTTTTTCAATTTTGAAAAGCAATTACGTGTATTGTAAATAAAAATTTGAGCCAGTTGATTGTTCATTGACCCAATTAGTTATAATCAATATATCTCGGGAACATAGGAACACGGAACTTGCACCAAACGAAAGTAAATTTTTTGCGCAAAGAGAATTATACTCGGATCTATTGGGTGCGAGCGCGTGGCGCGAGTAGTTTGATTACCAATTTAATAGAATTTGAGAAGCACCTGGAGCGAGCGCGGAGCGCGAGTATTATGAATATGGATTTATTCTAATTTAAAAAGCAATAACGAGTGTTGTAAATAAAATTTAAACCTATCAATTAATCGCCTCCAAAAAAAGTTAACCGTCTGGCTCAGCACGAGTAGTATGACTGTGTATTTTTTCAATTTTAAAAAGCAATTACGTGTATTGTAAATAAAAATTTCGGCCAATCGATTGTTCATCGACCCGCTTAGTTATAATCAATATATCTCGGGAACATAGAGACACGAACAGTGCACCAAACGAAAGGTAATTTTGTGCGCAAAGAGAATTATACTCTGATCTATTGGGTGCGAGCGCGAAGCGCGAGTAGTTTGATTACCAATTTCATAGAATTTGAGAAGCATCTGGAGCGAGCGCGAAGCGCGAGTATTACGAATATGGATTTAATCTAATTTAAAAAGCAATAACGAGTGGTAAATAAAATTTGAACCGATCGATTAATCGCCTCCAAAAAAAGTGACCCGTCTGGCTCAGCACGAGTAGTATGACTGTATTTTTTCAATTTTGAAAAGCAATTACGTGTATTGTAAATAAAAATTTCAGCCAATCGATTATTCATCGACCCGCTTAGTTATAATCAATATATCTCGGGAACATAGAGACACGGAAAGTGCACCAAACGAAAGGTAATTTTGTGCGCAAAGAGAATTATACTCTGATCTATTGGGTGCGAGCGCGAAGCGCGAGTAGTTTGATTACCAATTTCATAGAATTTGAGAAGCACCTGGAGCGAGCGCGGAGCGCGAGTATACCGAATATGGATTTATTCTAATTTAAAAAGCAATAACGAGTATTGTAAATAAAACTTGAACCGATGGATTAATCGCCTCCAAAAAAAGTGATCCGTCTGGCTCAGCACGAGTAGTATGACTGTCGAATTTTTCAATTTTGAAAAGCAATTACGTGTATTGTAAATAAAATTTTGAGCCAATCGATTGTTCATCGACCCGCTTAGCTATAATCAATATATCTCGGGAACATAGAGACACGGAAAGTGCACCAAACGAAAGGTAATTTTGTGCGCAAAGATAATTATACTCGGATCTATTGGGTGCGAGCGCGAAGCGCGAGTAGTTTGATTACCAATTTCATAGAATCTGAGAAGCATTTGGAGCGAGCGCGGAGCGCGAGAATTACGAATATGGATTTATTCTAATTTAAAAAGCAATTACGAGTATTGTAAATAAAAATTTGAGTTGAATTGTTCGATTGATCATCGACCTGCTTAGTTATGATCAATATATCTCGGGAACATAGCCATTGAACGTGCACCAAACGAAACGTAATTTTTTGCGCAAAGAGAATTTTACGCGCAAGGCGGGATCTAGCGGTGAAGTAGCCCCGAAGGGGCTACGGAATCGCTAGTTTTCAATACCATACAACCTTGTACTGTCTTCGATAAAATTCGGCGCTCCTAAGGTCGTGTAAATTGACGAATCTAGTAAATTCAAGTCACTTACGGTATCTATCACACATTCTATCTCTTTGTTTTCAATTCTGAACACCTTATTCATTTTGTCTACTCGTCGGGTGAGTAATATCTTCGGCTATGCCTGTTTTTTCTTTTTTTTTTCGACATTCGCTTGCTTTATGTCAGAACGAGTTACAATTAAAACCTTTCAAACCTTTATCACGATCAGTACTAAATCTAGCTAAATGTCCTTTTCATCCACAATTGAAACATTTTTGTACATTATCAGACGATTGGCGCTCTTGTCTAAACGAATGATCGGATGGTAATCTTTTTTTTTTCGTGAATGATCTGTAGACATCTCTCTTTGTTTATTTTGATTCATCGTTTTTTTATATTTTCACATTCCTTAATAACTGTTGAGCATTAGCATAACTCTAGAGAAACAATGATCTCATTAGATCTTTGTCTTCTAAACCCGTAATGATGTATTTGATCATCGAAGATTTTTTTATATTACCATTTCTGCCTATTAGTAACATTTCATAAAAATATTGTTCGTATGATTTATCTTTCCGTTTCTTTCTTCTCTTTAACTCAGCATGAACGTCTGCCTTATCAAAAGTAGTTGGGAAACCTTTCACTATTTGCGTATGAAATCCACTCCAGCTATTCAGTTCAAGACCAAACCCATTGTAGATACAACATTTTGGCAACACCACAGAGTTTAGACACTGCTTGCATAAGCGTTACGTCATCATTTCACCGTTAAGTTTGAGGTATTTTAGTAATTTATTCACATTGCAGCATTGCGATTTCCGGGGTCAAATTCGGTGTAAGATCAACTACATCTTTCGACCGGAAATTCGTTGTAACCGTTTCGCGATGAACCGACTTGTTTTGTAATTGTTTCCGCATAATATTCAATGCTTTTTCTAAAAGAGCCTTTTCCCGAGCCATTAAGTCCATTTCGCGCTTCCGAAAAGCAAGTTCACATACGTCATCGTTGAAATTTGATGGTGTTGGGCTCGCACGGTCGTTTTCCGTCATCGCAACACAAAATATTAAACAGTTCAAAAATATTTTATTGCGCATTTAAGTCCGGCTTCAGAATCGTGTTACGACGCTGCACCAATCACGTAGCTTCGCGCTTTCCTTTGTTACTTGTCGCGCCAGCCGCATACACAACTAGGGTAGAGGGGGGAATTCCGGCCCCTTAAGCCATATCTGTAATTATGGTGTTATGTCTTACTTTGTGAAATATAGACCAACTATTAAATTACCAAAAGCAAACATTTATTTTTATTCAAAGAAATACAAACTCAAATTAAATTTTTTTTTTTTTAAGTGCAAATGTCTGGAATTGCCCCTAGCCTGGAGGTACTACCGGCCTCCGGCCGGAATTACTTCCACTAAGAACTCAAATACAAAAATCGCACACATATGTTGCTTTGTCGTCTAAAGAACAAGCTTGATGTGCCCATTGACCACATATTACACACCTTATCCACATTTCATTGTTTTTGCCAAAATCTCCACATATTATGCAAATATCTTTGGTAACTTCATCATCAGAACCACTAGATTCTTCTTCAAAATAATCGTCTTGCTGTTCCTTGCATTGCACTTTTTTAGTTTTTTCCCTTTGTATTTTAATTCTTTTGTTTGAGTTTTCCTTATTGGCATCGGACGGTCCGGGATTTTGATGATTTTTTTTCTTTAACTTTTCCACTCTTAATTGTTTCGTTTGATGTCGTTTGACTTTATTAATTTCTTTTTCTTCTAGAATATCTTTCATCGGGCTTGACGTAAATATTTGTGAGTGTTGTTTTCTTTTGTTGTTTTGTAGTCCGTCATCAGCAAATTTTGAAGTGCCAGGGATGGGAATGAACTCACTAAAGGATATGGCTTCTTCATTAGATTCAACAACGGCATTAACGGGTTCTGGACTTTTTTCTCTGACAAAACTTAAGTTTTCAGTAGGCATGAAGTCATCGTCTGTGAATATGTCGGAATTGAAGGGGAAAATTCCTGTAGCCCTGAAGCCGTTTATGGCTTTTTCAGGTGTATCAATTCGGCCATATGCTTTATTAAAAAGGTCCTATACTACGCAGTTTGCGGTGACTACTTCCTTATTTTAGAAAAGTATATCTTTAATAAATGGTTCTAACTTCTAAAGTACTTACAGTTCACAAAACACACATTAAGTTTGGCAAAGTTAAAGGAGCGGGTGCTCAGATGACGTAACAGTAGATGTAATGTACTCGGATGTTTCCGTGTCAAATATGAGATGCTATAATTAGGTCTTTATTTATAATGCTGGAATATCTAGTAACATTCGCATGATTCTTTTCAAAGTGTAATTTGCTTTTTTTCCTACTCCAAGATGTCGCAAATAACTGCACCCCATGATCTTGCAGTGGTCGAGTAATTTTTCAAACAATTTTGTATGGGACAACTCATTGTTTGCTAACCAGCAGATACTTCTTAAAGCACCTATAAATGCATCTCTGCATGTTCTGGAAAATGGAAATAGATTTTTCTATTTCTCCAATACCAATTTCTTCTGGCAGACGTTTTTTACATGTATTTGAAGGTGCATCAATGTACAGAAGCTTAATTGCATTATTTTAATCTTGTGTGGAAGAACATGGAAATCAGTTAACTTTAGACATAATCTCATTTCGTCCGTTTTTTTTTGATTGATTAAAAAATGCTACATGTTTCAATGAAGCAGTTTTTCCATTTCACAAATGATATCCTTGGACAACATATTGTTTCTCATGCCTTACATCAAATGGGGATAGTCAAAAAGCGGAACGATTTCTTCATCGTTAATTATAAATCCAAAAATTCTGCAGTCTATATTTTTTCTACTGTATTTTTGTTTCTTCTGTTAAAAAATTCATTGTAGCTTGATTACTAGTACCTTGATCACATACTGTTGCAACTCGTTTTCAGCCTGTTTACCGAACAGCTCGAACGACTTGTTTAGCGGCGTACACACCGGGTTCGCGAACCCAGTGTGTACCTGGAGTATGCAAACAGTTCGCGAACAGCTCGCCAGTTCGGACAGAGTTCACTCTTGAGGCGGTACATCAAAGAGGCTATTCGTGAACTCGTGCCTGACATAACCTCACTTTCTGATTCTACACGTTATTTGTGGTTGGTGTTTATCAATAGATAAGTAAATATTTATTAAAATGGATTGGTCAGAAGAGGAAGTGATCAATTTGATTGAACAATATCGTATACATCCACTTTTATGGGATCCAAAAAATACAAATTATAAAAAAAGAAACCTTAAAAAGGATGCTGTTCATGAAATTGCGGAAGCTATGAAGAAGTTATCCGTTGAAATTGAAAGAAAATTGGGCGTGATTTTGGCACAATATAGAAGAGCTCGTTCGAAGGCTTTAAAAACGAAATCTGGTATGGGGGTCTATGATGTTAAAGGCCTCTACTCATTATCCAACTTGTCGGAGCCGACCGTCGGGAACTCCGTGTTGGGTGTTGTCTACACACCTCCCGACCAGTCCAACCAACTTTTTTTTATTATTTTGACTTTTTTTTTTGTCCCACTGGTTAACTGGTGAAACTACCGACTTTTTTCTCTATTTAAAGATATATAATTACAAACACATTTTTTTATTGTTTATTTTTCATTTTAAGTTAATTAAGTGCATTATTTTTTCTTTTTTTTTGGGGCCTTAAAGGGTTAATATAATATGAATAAAAAATGTATTTTAGAAATGTTTTTTATTTGATAAAAAAAAATTATAATATCAACTGCAAACATTTTTCAGCTTCTTTTCCTCCTTCAAAAGTTTTGTTAGAGCAATTTGTTCTTCTATGTCGGCTATTGACATTCTCTTGGCATGCAGCTCCCGTTGATGCTCGATCGATTGGGGTATCTTAACTAATCTCAGCTCCTTTTCGTCACGGACGCTCTGAAAATCATTAATATTTCATTATCATTAATTTATTACATTATCATAAATCTAAATTTTAATCGAATACATAAGATTTTTCATTACCTGTATGATTTTAGTTTGTGAAGCATTCCCTTTTTTTGGTGTGTTCTGAGGCGTAGATGGAGTGATAGCAATAATATTGTCTTCCACTTCCTTCTCACTTCCACCTCCTACCATTCATTTTGTTTCCTTAGGATTTTCTAAAACTAACATTATATGTTTAAAAAAAATATATAAACTATATGTAGTGCTTACATTATTTTTTTAAAAACTGCCGTGCTATCAAATTTGCAGTCTACTTCTACATCTAGATTTTCCATTGTTAAGTCCATAAATTCTAGCACTGTATCATATGCATATACTGGCGCAGGACCTCCGCCTGTCATAAGTTGTTCGTCGCGAATAGTAGTAGTTAGCTTTCTTTTTCTGAAAGTGATAATTAATAAAATAATAGATATGAAAATATAATAGCTACAGAAATAGAAATATACATATGTCTATCAATAATAATAATAACAACATATCTTTGTTTCATGTTGTCCCAACATTTTTTTTTAATTGTTTGCTACTGCGAGGTGTACACCCTTCGCTTGCATATTTTTTGGCGATCCTTGCCTAAGCATTTGCCTTGTCATGTGAATCCGTCGCACCAGTCTTTTTACTCTATGACTTTTTCTTCGGAAATAAGTTGAACCAAGAGCATTCGTTCTCGGTTAGTGTAATGAACGGTCGTAGTTTTTTCCATTATTAATAATTGTTACAGATAATAACCGTCAGTAAATAAGCACACTTCACTAGTTTAGTTGTTAGCAACTAAGTAAATAAATAATAATTTTAACTCCCTTAAATAGTTGCATTTTAAACCTTTTCTTAGAAACTCCTCTCCACATAAACAATATAGCTGTATACTGCGTTAGGCTGAACACATACTGAAGCAGAAAGCAAAGTAACGATCATAACGGAGAGCAACGCGGCGAAATCAAACAAACGTTCTTGATACAACACGCATACTGAAGCGTCCAGGAGAGATGCACGATTATCGCTATAGTAGAGCAAAGCAGCGAGTTCAAACAAATTTGTTTTCGCTGCTCTCATCGCTCATTTAAGTTTTGTGATTTGGTCAAACTTGGTCAAATTTTGTATTTTTCTTAAAATGTAATCAAAGGTTGAACAACTCATTCTGAAATTTGAGTGAACATTTTTCGGATGTTCACGAAGTTGTTCATATAAGTGATGAAATTCACCAAGTTCATGCCTACTTTTATTTATTGTATGAACACTACAGCTTCTAGTTTTTTTTTAAATTTAATAAATACCAAATTTTTAAGGCTGCATTTTCAGTTAGTATCAAATTCATGATTTTCGGACCGAAAACTGTGATCGACTAAATCCTCAGTATGTGTATAGTGCTCGTTTGTAGACTCGCTGCTGATTCACCGCTTTGCTCTTAAATAACAGCACTGCTTTGCTCACCGCTCCAGTATGTGTTTAGCCTAACTTGCCTTTACAGTTAATTCTAATCCTGCTGTCCCAAATTCACTAATTTGTAACAGTATTAGGCTATTGACTATTTGTCATATTCTATAATTTAAAAACCGTTAATCCAATTCATGTTGAGTTAACAACAATTTCTTGTGGACTGTAATTAACTTTCAATGTAATTCCCTATTACTACAAACAATATTTTGAGAAGTTAAATGGTTTCATGTCATAACATTCTACATGAATATTATAACCAAATAATCTTAGAAATACGAAACAATACAATTTGTTGCTTGTTTTACTTGTGGTAAATATTTTTGAAGGCGCCCCATGATATCAGATTAGACCGGTCTACTACAAAATAGTGAGGTTATCTTTACATTTAAAATATCCGCTGATTTTCTGCACCGAACGCACAAGATCCAAAATCCCTAAAATATACCGTCCTCCTGTAAGGGAAACTCGAGGTCTATTTGTGAAACAAGGCAGCCTTGGAGATTCAAGGAAGCCTTCATGAAGGCTTCCTCAATCCTTAAGATAAGGAAGGACTATGAATAGGGCTGTTAGCAAGTGAGATCAATTATACATTGAACGACTTAAATAAACTTCGCTGCCACCATCTTTTTGCACGTTTATTCTTTCGTGTAGAAACCATTTTTACAAATAAAAATGCAGAACAAGCGGATATAACAGCGTCTTCGTCACTTGATGACATATTTATTTAAAAAACGTTAACTTTTAACGAATTGTTGTGGAGCTGTTACGAACACAATAAGTTTTGATGTGGACGTGTTTGCGAAGCGGGTATGGACGAAAGTTAGCGAACCGTGTTCGTAAACCGTGTTCGCGAACCCATTTTGGTCAGTACGTGGCCTTAAATGCACTCTCATTATATTGTCACGACCAAGGGGTTAGTTAGCTTAGTCGAAGTTCAAAATATTCGTGTTTGAATACTACTCTTGATTTTCCATTTTCATGGATACTTCAGACAAACGCAATAAAAGTGGTTTACAGTTATTAATATTGGCGTTTGTTGTCATTTCCAAGGCTTACTATTTAAAAATGTTGAAATTTCTCTTAACTTTATCAAAAATTTTTAATAACTCGAAAATTGTTGCAGATATGTATAGGAAACGTGTAACACTTTGACACCCTCTCAGTGTTAAATGACCGGGCTCTTGGTCGGTGGCAAGGGTCGTGGGTTCAAAAAAACTAATCTAAATAAACAATTTAATAAATCAATAAAAGGGCGCCAAGTTATTTGGTTAATTCACCCTAACAAATAACTAAAACAAGGAAATTATGTACATTGAAGTATTCTGAATACTGAAAATAAATCGGTACCGCGTTTTACAATACAGGCCTTAACTTAATATCTACCCCCATTGTTGGTGCACTTAGTTGAGGTGATCCTGGCGGAAGAGGGCGTTCCGGTTGGTTGGAGGACACGCTACTTCTGCGAACGTGACCGTTGCTAACGGCGGAAAGATGGCGTTCCTAGCGGAGTGGTTCGCGTACACGCTACGGCTGCGTACTCGACGGCTCGGTGAACTGCGTATTACGCACGTGGCACCGGTTAGGAATACTCCCACCTACTAGATAATGCTTACGCGGCACTTCGCTGAACATTTATAATCACTTGCTCGATGAACGGTGTAATTACGCACGTGGCACTGGTTAGGAGCACTTCTAAACACTAGATAACTCTTCCAAACCACATACACCGGCTGACGGGGCACGTTTCCTTACACGTACAATAATGTTCAATTAAATATGCTTAATTTAACTACATTTATCACTAGCAAATATCCGTACAAACACTCAAATACGTCGATACATAGTAAGTAATCTATTCAGTACACTTGCCAGATTTAACTACATTTATCACTAGCAAATATCCGTACAAACACTCAAATACGTCGATACATCGTAAGTAATCTATTTAGTACACTTGCTAGATTTAACTACATTTATCACTAGCAAATATCCGTACAAACACTCAAATACGTCGATACATCGTAAGTAATCTATTCAGTACACTTTTACTCTGAATAAAATATCTTAACTACTTTAAATTCACACCACGTGCTTGACTCACGCATATCCCAGAGCCCGTGTCCTTTTGCTGACAACGGCCCGACAGGAAGTAACATTTTTACCCACGCTAAGCTGAGAAATTTGCAAAAGCGACGTTGCCACGTCTAACTCAACACTTTTAATTTAAAGATGAGACGTTGTCACGTCTAAATCATAATTTGAAATACAGGTGCTGGGTTGCCAAATCTGTACACGGCTTTTAAACCGTTACACTCCCCCCTTACTTACTAAAAAAAAAAAGGACGAATTCCCCACAGGAAAAAGGACTCAAAATACCCTTACCTCGATGAAAATAACAAAAAAAAAATCCCAAAGAAAGAGGCTCGAAAACGCCTTTCACTTACAACAACCTAACCGACTCTACATCTGAGAAGATAAGCTACTAAATGAAAATTAAAAACTATCCACTGTACAGGTAAAATACCACTTGGCTAATTAGGAGATCAAAATTTACGCCATACTAAACCGATTATTCCTGCGTCGCGCCTTACGCTAACACATACGGCTACTCAAATCCGCGCAGCATAATCTAAGTTCATTACCGCCGAGCAAAACATCCAAACTAATCAGACATAAAAACGCGCCTATCAATGCGTGCAAAACATGTCTTCTTCATAAGACAAAATAACTGACTTAGCAGTCCTAACATAACCGCTAAATCGAACAATTTCACCACGATAAGTTTCCTGCCCAAAACCACTTTTTAGCCAAATCCGCCGGAGCGTAATCGAAACTTATCAACTTCCTACGGCCTCAACATGCAGCAGTTAAATGGCAATTCTAACTATAAGCGCGTTATCATGATATCGATTAGCGAACCAATCTCTCCCTAACATGGTTAGCCTTTTGGTAACCGGGGCCATGACAGCGGTAATTACCAAAATCGGACCAAAAATTAAAATTAAACCACTTCCCAAAACGCTCTCCCTTTGTATCACGTTAATGGTGATAAAAGCTTATTTATACCCCCAACACGAATCTTATTAAACTAACTTAAGCGACCTAAAACTAAATTAAAGTACCTAGAAACTACGTTAAGCTACCGCTACTAGCGATAGAGCCAGAAACTACTGATATATATAGAAAAAATTTAAAAAAACCGGTAGGAATCGTAAAATGTCTTGTTCGGTGCGAAGGCGGTCTATGTTGTCCCTCAGGTTAGGCCGGGAGCCACATAGCCGAGGAAAAGGAAACCAAAAATGTATATAACCTAGCACCAATTCACTCTGACAGAGGCGGCGCGGTTTAAGTCCCTAGGGAGTCAGAGGCCGAGACGATCGCATGTCTTCATATCCATTCATCCATCACCAAGCTCACAGAATAATAAAAATTTAAAAAAAGGAAACGACAAAATAGGTAAGCTAGTTTAGGATCAGACGCCCACGGACTAAGGTCCATTCAAAATCCGACAACGGTCGAGCATCTGATAAAATCCTACATAAAACGACAACATGTCTTTAGGCTCAGAGGCCAACGGACTACAAGTCCATTTAAAATCCGACAACAGTCGAGCATCTGATAAAATCCACAAAACGACATGTCGTAAACAGTCAAACAGACTAAGGATGTTAATGCCAGACGGTTCAAAGATGGGGATTTTTAGGGGGCTTTTACCCCTGCCAGTTCCTAGCGATGGCGTATTCGTAAACCCCAGCCAACAGGGCGCTAGACATGAACGACTGATGGTTACTCAAAACCACTAGTGTCACCCCTTAGGTCTTTGACGTGCCACACGCCTACGTCTTTGCCATGTTCATTGACTAGTCTATAGGTGGCCGTCCCCGTCCTTTCTTTGACTGTGCAACGAACGTATTTGGGTGCTAACTTCTGAGCAAATTTGTCGGCAGCGCTAGACAGCACTACATTCTTCTTCCAAACCGTGTCTCCACGTTTAAATTGTACGGTGCGCCTCCGAAGATCATAGCGTCCCTTATTACGTTCGTACGACTCTTTCAATCGAACACCTACCGCTTCATATACCTCAGACAGTTGGTTAACATCTCGAACTAGTTGTTCGCGTTTATCCAGTGTCAGCTCTTCTGGGGAAAGATTCTCCAACTTCCCATAATAATCTCCATTGGCTGGTACCGTACGACCAAAATTGAGAAATGAGGGTGTTTGTCCTGTCACCTCATGAACTGCGTTCCGCAAGGCATGACCAACCCTATAAATCTCAACATCCCACAACCGGTGATTGTCTTTAACATACGATCGAATCGCCGTACCAATGACCTTATTAACCCGCTCGACAGGATTCACCTGAGGATGGTAACTAGCATTGTACCAAACCTTCTGCACCTTGTAATGGTCGATTAACTTCTTAAACACCGAGCTCTTAAACTGGACACCATTGTCACACATGACTATTTGGGGCACACCAAAGAGGAGAAAAACATCATTTTCCAAAAACTTAACAACTGCGGAACTAGTAGCTTGCTTCACTGGCTTCAACAACGTAAACTTCGTGAACCAATCTGAAACGACTAACAAAAATGCATTTCCCTTAGTTGAACGAGGGAAAGGGCCCATGATATCTACTGAGATCAATTGAAATGGATATCGAACAGACTTCTCTTTGCCCATCAACCCAAACCTAGCAAAGGTAGGCGATTTACTCCCAAGACAAACTTCACAACGACGTACATAACGAGAGACGTCTCTTTTCATCTTAGGCCAGTAATACTTCTCGCCCAACTTCTGCAAAGTCTTAAAACAACCTAAATGGGCCGACGTGGGATCATCGTGACATTCCCTTAAAAGTTCCGACCTATATTTCTTAGGAACGACCAACTTCCACTCGATCAGATTGGACACAAGATTATGTTTGTTCGCAACGTACTTGTAAATCAAACCATCCTCCTCCTTGAAGTTTGGATACGACTCAGCGTGAGCAGCAATCTTGTTTAACAACTGTAAATACCACGGCTCCCTATCTGCATCTACAACTTTGAGAGTACTAATTTGAGCTGGGGCTCGGGACAGGGCGTCTGGGACCACATTGAACCTCCCCTTGCGATGAACTATATCGAATACGTGTTGAGAAAGACGCAAGCTCCATCGGGCAAGTCGACCACTAGGATTCTGTAACTTAGCTAACCATAACAACGAATAATGATCAGTCACAACCGTAAATTTAGAACCCTCAACATAAGGACGATACTTGTCGATACCAAATAACACTGCTAAACACTCTTTCTCGGTAGCCGAATAATTCTTTTCCGCGCTGCTCACTGAGCGGCTAGCATAGGCAATTACCTTCTCGTCGTCACCTTCACCCTGGATCAAAACGGCAGCGAGACCAACATCTGACGCGTCGGTTTGAATAATAAAAGGTTTACTATAATCGGGACTAGACAAAATCGGAGCAGACACCAACAACTGTTTAATGTGCTGAAAACTCTCTTCAGCGTGAGGATTCCACTTCACCGACTGCCTCTTACCTTTACCTTTCAGCAAGTTTAATATCGGGGAAACGAACGAAGAAAAATCCGGGATGAAACGGCGATACCAGCCCGCCATGCCCAGAAAACGTTTGATTTCTGTAGTGGTCCTTGGAGCAGGATACTCCACTATAGCCTTTACTTTATCCGGATCGGTACGAAGCCCATGCTGATCCACAACAAATCCTAGATACGATAAAGACGGCTTACAAAATTCACATTTGTCGAAATTGACTGTTAAACCGGCAGAATTCAACCGTTTAAAAACCTCAAATAACGTTTCCATGTGGCCGTCGAAAGTCTGGGACACCACAATAATATCGTCCAAGTACACAAAAACATTGTCAAATTTGGGGCCTAAAAGATTGTCCATTAACCTTTGTAACGTCTGTGGACTGTTATGTAGCCCAAACGGAAGAACGACAAACTCAAATAAACCCCTACGAGGAATAGTAAAAGCAGTTTTCTCCCACGAATCAGGAGAAAGAGGAAATTGCCAGAATGCTTTCTTCAAGTCGATGGAAGTCAGAAAACGAGCGTCTCGAAGTCGATCTAAAATATCTGAAACGAGTCCCTCCTGGTCACTGAATTAAGACGTCGGCCGTCAAAGCAAAATCTTAAACTGCCATCCTTCTTTTTAACCATCACCACTGGTGAATTCCAGGGAGATGAAGATGGCCTAATCACACCCAACTCCATCATCTCGTCTACTTCCTTATTCACAGCTTCTAACATAGCTGGAGACATAGGAAAATACCTCTGCTTTACGGGTTCTGCGTCCCCAGTATCTATGCGATGCTGTACACAATTAACACGGCCTAACTTTGGACCACTGATTTCCTTAAACTGGTTGACTATTATCTTTAGGCGACGTTTCTGCCTATCGTCCAGATCATCCTGCGAGTGAATAACTTTCAAAGTATCGATATGTGTCGGTACTACAAAAGAATTTCTACCAAAGTTAGCCTTCAAACCAAACAAGTAACTACAGTCTGCACCTAACGTAAGATTAGTAGATATGGAATCTGACACTAAAAGGGAAATTTCCTTAACCTGTCCATTCACACATAAAGGCACTACTACATGTCCTAGCACAGACTGATTAGCACCATCGGCCGTTTGTAACAACGGCACATTTAACATCCGTCAGCTCAAGTCCTAGCTTATCGATCAAAAATAAACCATGCTTTCCCAATACTGACTGGTTAGCCCCTGAATCCAACAACGCAAGGATTTGTTCACCCAGAATAGATACATATAAGAAAGGTCGGTTATCCTGTTGACGATGACAAAACACGGCGTCTGTACGAGCTGATGCTTTGCAAAAATTACCAACAGTCGTCAACCAGGACTTCCATTGTTCACGTTCCGAGTCTAATTCTTGGGAGGAGGGTCCTGTACGCTGGAAGGACAGGCCCTCGTTTGCAGGTTTTTTGTACCACCACACTTGGGACAAGAAGGAGAAACTACGTCCGGCGTACCGCAATTATAGCAGAACAACGTTCTATCCGCCGAACAATTACGAAAACCGTGACCTGACGTACGACAATTCCAGCATATCAATCTCGACTCCTTCCGAAAACCACGTTGAGATTCTCGAGAGCTCTGATGCGCAACCTCCTGTCTATCTGACTGGGCACCCGCCGAGGAATCGCGACGCGAAATGGAATGTACATTCCTTTTTTGTGGCGTGTTAGGTTGTCTATACGCTAAATCTGGCTCTAGGGGCGAACTATCAACGTTATTACCGCTCCTATATTTAGCATTTTGAACCTTAGTCTCTTCAAGACGTCGACAGTACGTAATTAGTTCGTCTATAGACGTAACGGGAACTAACGATAAATGACTAGCGTAATATGGATGCAAGTTCTTCAAAATATACTTCAGTCGATCCGGGTCGGCATAAGAGCATGTCAGTCGATTAAACATATTGATCATCACGGCTATATATAGATTGGGCTTCTCATCGGGGCCTTGCTTGCGCGCGCGGATTTCAGACCATAATTCCTCGTCATAGTCCAGAGGTAAAAAGTTCAAACGCAACTGTGCTACCAGCTCTGGCCAACTATAAACGCGATTTCTTATGGATCTAAACCATATTAAAGCCTGACCTTCGAATAGATCAATAGCACTACTGAACAATTGAGATTCCGACACGTTTCGAGCGACTTGTAGCTCTTCAACTCGTTCCAGAAAATAATTAAGCCCCATACGAGTGGCATCCCCACAAAACTTAAGATTCCATTTAACCACCGGAACCGAAGGGACAGACGTACCAGACATAACCGGCTGATTATGCGCTAAAATAACCGACGGCCTAGGATTAAAATTTAAGTTCCGTACCCGACTAACAAAAGCCGGCTCTTGCATGTTACTAGGCGAAGCGGGAGTTGATGCTTGAGCGTCCGTATCTTTATTATCAACCCGTGTCGACTCCTGATGCTCACCATCATTTTGAACAACCACGTCATCACCATCTCCCGGCGGCATACTAGCGACTTCCTTAACCGACAGGATCGATCGTTCCATCACAACCGCCAAATCATTATAATGTATCTCGGGGTTCTCGAATATTGAGGATAAACTGTCTAATAAATTTGAACAGCAACTTTCTATTTTAGAAATAGTCTCTTTAATATTTACCGCAACGGGCAACATACTTAACTCGGGTGAGGACATGCATAACACGAGTGTATAACTTATTGTATTCGCTCGTCAACGGCTTCAAACTAAATTCATCTATTAACGACACTAAAGTTTCTAATTTACTTCCACAAATGTCTAGTTCGCTTGGTGTGTCGAGTTCTACTCGAGCATACCCTTTACTCAATGAAGGATCGCTTCCTTCCAACCTTAATTGCTTGCGCAGAAGCTTACGTCTGTCGTCCACCTTTAAACCTGTGGAATCGACACCACGAATCAAGAGTTCGAAGGACAACTCGTCCTTGAGTAAATAATTAACGAAAACCCTTGGCTCCTCCATTTCAACCAAGACAGCAAGAAAGCCTTAATTTAAAAAAAATTATCAAAACCTTATCTCAAGCCAGAGAACGATACTGAACCTAGATAAAATAATCAAACTTAAGGAGCATAAACCTTAACGGCAACGATCTCCAAAAACCGAAAAAAAACTAATTGAGAAATTGACAACCCAAACCGCTCAGATTGAAAAATTAACAACCAAAAATAACCACAAAATCAAGCCCCACGTTGGGCGCCACGTGTAACACTTTGACACCCTCTCAGTGTTAAATGACCGGGCTCTTGGTCGGTGGCAAGGGTCGTGGGTTCAAAAAAACTAATCTAAATAAACAATTTAATAAATCAATAAAAGGGCGCCAAGTTATTTGGTTAATTCACCCTAACAAATAACTAAAACAAGGAAATTATGAACATTGAAGTATTCTGAATACTGAAAATAAATCGGTACCGCGTTTTACAATACAGGCCTTAACTTAATATCTACTCCCATTGTTGGTGTACTTAGTTGAGGTGATCTTGGCGGAAGAGGGCGTTCCGGTTGGTTGGAGGACACGCTACTTCTGCGAACGTGACCGTTGCTAACGGCGGAAAGATGGCGTTCCTAGCGGAGTGGTTCGCGTACACGCTACGGCTGCGTACTCGACGGCTCGGTGAACTGCGTATTACGCACGTGGCACCGGTTAGGAACACTCCCACCTACTAGATAATGCTTACGCGGCACTTCGCTGAACATTTATAATCACTTGCTCGATGAACGGTGTAATTACGCACGTGGCACTGGTTAGGAGCACTTCTAAACACTAGATAACTCTTCCAAACCACATACACCGGCTGACGGGGCACGTTTCCTTACACGTACAATAATGTTCAATTAAATATGCTTGATTTAACTACATTTATCACTAGCAAATATCCGTACAAACACTCAAATACGTCGATACATCGTAAGTAATCTATTCAGTACACTTTTACTCTGAATAAAATATCTTAACTACTTTAAATTCACACCACGTGCTTGACTCACGCATATCCCAGAGCCCGTGTCCTTTTGCTGACAACGGCCCGACAGGAAGTAACATTTTTACCCACGCTAAGCTGAGAAATTTGCAAAAGCGACGTTGCCACGTCTAACTCAACACTTTTAATTTAAAGATGAGACGTTGTCACGTCTAAATCATAATTTGAAATACAGGTGCTGGGTTGCCAAATCTGTACACGGCTTTTAAACCGTTACAAACGCTAATACAGATTGATGCAGAATGTTACTGTTTGTAAAATATTATTACGTATAATAACACGAATAAAGCATAACTAAATAATATAATAAATAACATTGCGCTAAGTTTAAGTACCTACTTAAAAATAAATATTTTAACAAAAAATATTTTAACATAAATATTAATTTGCACAATTTACACAAATCACAAACATTTGCAGTTTTGTTTGATTTATATTGTTTAATTTGGCCCTGGTGTCTTTTGAAAGCTTTGGGTTGGCATTTCTTGGAGTAGCACTTTTTTTGCAAATCTCTATGCTCTCTTCCACGTTCTTCAGCTAGATGTAATATAACATCACTTCTTGTCGTATTTTGACCTCTCACTTTCTTTTAAATAACCCACGCATTAATTAATGCTATTGGAGAAATTGTGAACTGGCCATCTTCGTGAACCTTCATTTATGGAATATTTTTTGCCGTTTGATCTAAACTGTCAACGCCATATTTTGTTTCATTTTAAAATATAAATGTTTCAGGTTTTTTCTTCATCTCTTGATCTACTGTTGTGGTTGTATGAAGCGTACTCAAAATTGTTACATTTTTATTTGCGTTAGCTTGATATATTGCCAGTGCACTATGATCCAGTTTCATTATTGTAGTAGAATATAATAATTGCGTTTTATTGTTTTTGCAAAGATATTGGAATTTCTTTTCGTGCCCGATTGATGGTGCCAACTATGGTAGTATTTTTTTTAGCCAACTCATTTGCCAGTTCCACACTAGTGAAGAAATTATCGGTAGTTATATTTCAACCTTTATTCGCAAACGGTTTCATTAATTTTAGTACAACATATTCAGCAAGTGGTTGATCAACCGGGCGCGTCTAATTTTTTCCTAAATATAGAACGCTAGCTGTTGTTTCGATAAGAAACATACATCAATCAATTTGCTAATGATTTGCCGCTACTTTTTTATAATGATTTTCAGTGTTAGCTTTGATCACTCAGATGAAATACAATGCGATTTTGATAACCAAGCTTAACACAAAAATCGATGTGATTTTGAGAGCATTCGTGCCTTTTAATTGCTTAGTTCAAATTATTCAAATCGCTATAGCCGTTGTCATTCCAAACGCTAACATCAACTGAAAACAGTAAACAGGGCCAACAAAATATTTTTTGTAAATATGCGCAATCACAAATCTAAGAAATATTAGTATAAACTGTGTTCTGAAAATGTCGCGTATATGATTTTGTTTTACTTGCTATATTTAATGGTGGCACAGGTTTTTTATTTTTAATAATGTTCTTTGACATAAATTAAATCTTATCCAACAATAAACGCTAAGCGCGAACACAATACTACCGCCAGGACTTCTCAAATGCGAGGCCCAGGGCAAACAATGTTTTTGAGGCCCTTCAGAATTAAAAACTATGAAGGAAATATACAAAATGTTAATGGTGATTCGATGATCGTAATAATTCGATAATAAATTATTAATAATAAAGTTTAAACATGAATTCGTAAATTTTAGTGTTTTACTTTAAAGGGCCATGTGTACAACGAATGTTTATGCAAATGCCACTTAAAGATTCGAATTGGGACCTGTTTGTTTGTATTTGTTCTTGAGGTATCATACGTTCTCGTGAGAACATGCTAAACACTGCTAACTTGAAAGTCATAAATGATGCGAGAATTGCGTTGCAGATATGTTAAGGGTTGCAGATAAGATTTCGGAGTTTTATCAGCCAGCTGTTTGCTGGGAATGCCGGAAGTTTGGCAATACGTCTGTTTATAATATTTGTTACCGGTCATTGAATCGTATAAATTGATTTCTAACGCAAATATTGTTAAACTAAAACTATCGAAATGTGCATAATTTGGGATTTCAATGAATTATTGTGATTGCATTCAGACTTGTGGGAATAAATCTGGCATTCCATGATTAAGCCGTGTAAAGGGTAGGGGTACGTACCCGCGATGCGAGAATACGTACCCCACTTATTAACAGGCGATTTACAACCCCACCAAAGAGTAAAAACTATGTTTATAAACTTTTGACAAATACGGGAATAGAAACAATATTTGAGTAGCCTATTACCGCGAGATTTAGTAGATTTGCAACGGTATTGCTTTTTTATACAATTCTTTTTTAAGTAAAAGAATGTACCTAACCAAACAAATGTTTTACTTATGCAGTACCAGGCTAGCTATCTCAGGATTCGTGATTTTTTTTTTATTAGGTGCTATAAATAAATTTACTCTCCTGTTGGCTTACAAGTCCGTATACAAATACACCTATGTATATTCAATAATACACACGGATGCAAAACAACATATCAAATCTTTTATTCGTATATAAAGTATTCGAACTTTATAAACATAAAACAACTTCTGTAATTCTAAAATCATTCATGTTGATTTTAGCAACATAACTAAATTATAATGAAAGTAACATAAGCATTTAAATGTATTAAACTAAACATTCAAAGATAACTGCAATGTGATCACAAGACACTTCCGGAAATCTCTATGCGGGATTATGTTAAATGATTACTATTAACAAACGTAGTATACGTGTAGTGAACATTTACAGCAAAGAAACATTAGAATAACCATCAGCTTGGCAAATTACAACGCCCAACGCAATTGAACATACAAATATACATCGATTACAGTTTTAATACGACAAACATTAGTAACTAGGTACAATGAATTATTATCAATATTTTAACATAACTGTAACAATTAATTATGATATACAATCTATGTTAACCAGAGCCGGATTTGCTTCGCCAGCAGTCAATGGCGTATCGTCATCAGCGTGGACTCTGGTGCAAGTCTGTATATGGGGCCATAAAATATATATTTCTGAAAAAAAAAATGTTGCGATCTAAACTTAAAAAAAACACCTAAATTTTGGGAAATAAATCCTAATGGGTATCCAATAGTGGTGCAGGCATACCATCTGCGTCATAGGATGATACGCCACTGGCCCCCATAAAAAAATTAGTAAATTTTAAAAATAAAGTATTATTTAATGTCTGTGGTAAGCATACAACTGTAGTAATTTCTATTTCATCGATTGATTTTTCATGAGGATGTTTTGTTGCGATTCTGTTTGTTTTATTACAAAACTGTCCAATTTACCGCTTTTTGCGATTATGTCCCGTAATTTATTTTTCTTTTCCTGTGCTATTTTTCTACACTGAAATCTGAAATCCGCAATTTCTTTTGTGACCTGACATTCTTAGGCCTAGCACACACAGAGCGTTTTCTGTCGCGCGACTTCAGTCGCGCGTTTGTGAAGTACTAGCAATTGCATGTACACATACGACGACCAAAGTCGCGCGACTATGTGTGTACGCGTACCTACATGCAATTGCTAGTACTCCAACAAACGCGCGACTCGAGTCGCGCGACAGAAAACGCTCTGTGTGTGTGAGGCCTAAAGGTGTATTTCGCTTGCAACTGTGCTTTTACATGCGTCTGTTGTCAATATTGCCGGCCTATTCCTCATCGGGAACGAATTTTCGAATGCAGCACCGAAGTCGTGACATGCTTGCATAGTTTACAAGTTTCCTGTACTCGACGTGTGAGCGCCGTCTCTAATTTTTATGATTTGTGGAAGAAAAAACGCCCCATTTTGTTCGACGCCCTAGGCAGTTGCCTAGTTTTGCCTGTATGTAAATCCGGCTATGATGTTAACCACTGCTTGTGCTGCCTTAGATTTGCAGCGCACGTTGTCCGTGTGATGCCTGCGTTGTCGGTTTTGCGTCACAAAGAAATCACGTATCAAAGCACTAGTTCGGAAGTTTTATCATGCGCACTTTACAACATGTTGAATATGTACCTAGATGAATTGAGTACTTACAATTTTTAAATTAATATTTTCTAACATATTGACATCTTCCTTTCTGAATTCTTTTCTGGTTTCTTATAGATTTCATATTCGTCATCTGGGTTTTCCTTTTCATTCCATGCTATTCTTGACAGACAATCTGCTATGAACGTTTCTTTTCCTCTAAGGTATCGTATGTTCAATTTAAATTTTTGTAATTGCAACATCATTATTTGTAGTCGTTTGGGTGCTGAGAGTAGATTTTTTACATATAATCTCAAGCGTATTCGCTGGAGTCATTGCAAAGTCATGGTTTTTCTACATCATAATATTTAAGAACAAGTGTGTTAGCGATCAGATATTTAATTGTCTGAAAATTCCTTTCTTGGTTTGATTGCCAAGTGAATTAATTCTGTCTTTCTGTATTAAATAGGTTCACTCAGTTCCGACAACTTTGGTATGAATTTTGCTAAGTACGTCACACAACCTAAAAAAACGTTGTACTGCTATTTTAGTTTGTGGTCTCGGCGTGTTTATGATTCCTCTAATTTTTTCTGGGTCTGGGTTTGCCCCTTTGTCTGTCAAAATATCTCCAATGTATGGCACTGACCTCATTAATAGCTTCATTTTTGATTTATTTATTTTCAAATTAACTTATCTGTAATGCCTCAAAACTCTTCACGTGATCTTTCCTTGCCTCATCAGTCGCACCTCTAGCAATTATTAATATGTCATCTGCAATTACTTTTACGCCATCTTGCCCCTCAATAACTTCTTGCTGTCTTATCTGATATTCCTCTGGTGCGGTACTAATTCCAAATGGCATTCTTAGCCACTTATATCTTCCTATCGGCCGGCGTCCAAAATGTTGTAAGATTTGTACTTTCTTCTTCGAGCTCTACCTGCCAAAACGCATCAACTTTGCATCCACTACTGAGAATAATCTTGCATTTGTTAAATCCGGTAGCATTTCGTCTATGGTCGGTAGTTGATAGTTAGATCTCGTCAGTGCTTTATTTAGATCCTGTGGATCTAGGATTTGGGAAGAATCGTTTTTTTTTTTTGATTCGACGAATCCGAATCGAATCCACGATTATTTTACGAATCCGAATCAGGATCCAAAACCGGTTCTAAAATAAAATGAATTTCAGTTCCACAAAAATTATTGTATGGTGTTTGAATTTCGCGCAAATTTTAAAATTACAGGCAATGTTGAGTTTGTGTTACACTTGCATCGATTTTAATTTTATATTTTCCTGGCAATTTTCCTAGTCCTTTAAACACATCTTCGTACCTTGTCACAAGCTCTGTTATTTCTTCGTTAGGTGTTAATTCTTCTACCTTACATAAATTAACGTTTACTGCTATTTCTGAATTTCGCAACAATAGCCGAGATATTTAAGTTTAAAAATTTTGATCGATTTCGGTTTTTTCGTTATATCACGCAAGTCATGGAATTTTTAAACAAAACAAAATCTGGTTTGAAATACACACCTAAATAGCTAACTTTTGTCCCATTTAACCAACCTTGTATTTTCATTATTTACGGAGATAGCAATAGTGGCCCATTGAAAAGTGAAACACCCTGTATAATCAAATTCCCATCTACCCGTAGGTGTAGGGATGTGTGCCTATCTATGTACTGTGCAGGAATTTGCACTATTGTTTTTTATTCTGTGCCATTTCTTTTGCTTCGCGCCATGATTTTCCTTTCTTCTCCAAAATTTTTGATACCGCCTTTCTTCTCCAAAATTTTTTATACCGCCTTTTCCCATGTTTCTCTCGGTCTTCCTCTTTTCCTCCTTGTTTGTATTCTTGCTTCCCACACTCTCTTTACCTGTCTTCTTGCGTCCATCCTCTGTAGATGTCCCCACCAGCTCAGTTGCCTAGTTTCTATGAATTCCAGAATAGATTCTACTTCTAATTCGTTTCTAATTTGTTCGTTTCTTATTTTGTCCGTTCTTGTTACACCTCTTACTCTTCTTAAAAATTTCATTTCGACAGCTTGTATTTTACTTTTTTGGTTAGTTGTTAGTGTCGAGGACTCGCATCCAAAAGTTAATATTGGTCTGAATATTGTGCGGTATACATTTATTTTAGTCTTTTTTGATATCTCTTTTTTATTGACGAACGTCTTGTCGATGGCATAGTATGTTTTCATTTCTTTTTTTATTCTCTTGTTAATTTCCACTTCCTGTAGTCCTATCTTCTCGATTGCTACTCCAAGGTAGTCAAAATTCTGTAGGGTTTCAATTTTATCTCCTTCAATTTCTATGTTTATGTTCTCGTTTCCTTCGTTTGTCGTCATCACTTTTGTTTTCTTGTGATTTATTTCCATTCCATTTTCTTCTAATACTTTTTTCCAAATTGTCATACGAAAATAAATAAAAAAACGTTCTTTATGTTGCCGCAATATGGGATACAAAGTATGAAATGAAATTCTCCTTCCTTCTCACAAAGCGTATTGACGTTATGCACATATTTTCTTTTCTTTTTTCTATAACAAAAAGGTACTTACTTTATATAAAATACAATAAATGTTTCAAACTTTTGTTTTAAATGTAGTTTTCCATAATCAGCTAAAATAATAAAATAAAAATTAATATATACGCACCTATTTTGCTGCTCTTCTTCGTCTAACAGTGCTGCTAGAAGAAGGGCCCTGTTTTGAAGTTGTCTTCTTTGAAACACATTATGAACTAATTAGAAAATCAAATACGAAATTTAATTATCTTTTGCTCCTCCTGTTTTGCTGTCTCGATCACCTCCATTTGCATATGGCTGGGTACTGAGTCTATATTTATTGAGAAAATCGAAGAAAACAAAATTTGCCTTCCAAAGAATTACAATCTTTAAACTTTGTTTCAAATTCAGATGATTTGAAGCCGGATATTACGAGTTCTGGTTTAAAACCAATTTCCCATAATATCCGTATAAACTTGGAAAATTGTTTATTGAAAAGAAACGTTCTTGGATTTTCACCATTGTAGTCAATAAGCATTTTCTTCCACGCGGTTTTAAGTGGTTTAAACACAGTTTTGTCCAAAGGCTGCATAAAGTGCGTCATGTAAGGACGCAGTCGTATCAAAATAACGTCATAATCAGTCAAATGGGATGAGGCTCCATCGTATATCAGGATAACTTTTTTAGTTCTAGTTTCTAACAGGGATATATATTTTTTAAATACTCATAGGAACCATTGATAAAATATGTCGCCCTCCATCCATCCCTTTTTTGCGCAGTAGTACTTTTTTTGACAGAAGCAGCAATATTCTTGGAAACCCTTTTTAGTCCTTTTGGTGCCACAAGTCTGACATCTTTTGGATCGTGACAAAAGCCTGATTTGTCGCAGTTAAATATTAGTCCACCATCCTCTGAAGTAATCTTTTCTTGCTTTAAAACTTTTTTAAAATTATTATACCAGTTCATTGGGAAAGAAAACAGCAAATCCTTTCTAAAGTAAAAAAGTGCTCTACGAACTGCTACAATATCTTTTATAGTTGTTGGGTTGATTTGTCGTAAAATGAGTGGAATGTATGTTTTTGATTCTCTATTGCCAGAACAATAATTTACTATTATACATAGCAATTGTAACGTACATGTGCTTCGTTCGAAAGTCTGTTGAGCACTACCAATATTATGGTTAGGGGTAGGCAGACCCGTAATAGGTATTTTTATATAACCTTAACAATAGTTCATAAAGACAAGACTTAACGATAAAAAAAAGTAAATATTTTATTTAAAAAAAAAAAAACTACTTTGGAGTTTAGGGTACAAAATTACGCATCGGTGCGCAAAAACAAAACACTGTTTATAGTTGAAAACGATTTAAGGTCAAATGATCACAAACAACCTTTATTCGAAACATTTTTTTGTAAAGTTATTACAAGACGACATACTGACGCGTTACCTTACTTGTTGTACACATTGTATAAATGATACTTTTATCAAAGAACAAACGTGACTGGATGCATTATATTATGTTGTTAAAGGAAAACATAAAAAATAGTTTCGTTTTTACCGGTAACTATTTAAAAATACCTCGCTAGAGAGGGTTAAGGGTTTTTTCTATATTTATACTCACTTTGGTCTACCACTTTCGACACTACTCTTCCTATTGGCGGAACAACATTCACCGGAGTTGACGACTTATCTGTAAATGAATTTATTTATATCAAAAAAAATATTTACATTAATTCATAAGTAATATCCGCAGTGTAGTGGATGTTGTTAACATAAATTATTTATAGCAATACATAGTTTTGTGGAAAAAAAAGTAGTTGAATCGGGCAAAAAACACAGCCCTAAGTGAAAATAGATGTGTATTTGACATTCAAAACAAATTTTGGAGATATTTTCAAAGTTTTCTATTCGAGTTTGATTCAATCTAATATTGTGTTGGTGCCCGTCAATTACATATAATAATTAAACCTGCAATAACTCAAGAAATATAAATTTTGGACATAATATACCTATGATAGTTTTTAAAGACAAATCACTTATCGATAAGAAAATGTAAATGTTCCATTAAAAAAAAAAAAACTGACTTATTCGTGTTTGGAGTTAAGTCAATTGGAGCGGGCATGTATTATTTTGAAATATAACCATTTAACAACTACTATGACACTATTGTTAACAAAAGTATTAAGGGAATTCGTTCTGAAATTGGAGTAATATTTTCGCAAAGTCCTATTTCTGTTAATATTTTCAATAAAACTTGACTAACTTAAAAACGATTCATTTTAAATACATTAAACCTTATACATTTTGAAAAACAAATTTAAATTTAAATCTAAGACACGAAAAATACAAAGGGTTTTCTTTTTAAAGCAACAAAATTACGCATGGGTGCGCAAAAACAAAACACTGTTAATTGTTGAAAACAGTTTAAGGTCAAATTACCACAAACAACTTTTATACGAAACATTTTTTCGTAAAGTTATTACAAGACGACATACTGACGCGTTACCTTACTTGTTGTACACACTGTATAAATAATAGTTTTATCAAAGAACAAAAGTGACTCTGAATGCATTGTATTATGTTGTATAAAGGAAAAACATAAAAAATAGTTTCGCTTTTACCGGTAACTATTTTAAAAATACCTCGCTATTGGGTTAAGGGGTTTTTCTATATTTATACTCACTTTTCACTACCGGTATTAAACGCCCTCCGGGGCCCCTCTCTCACCCTAGCCCTATGAGCCCTTTTCTTCTTGGCATGTTGCTGTAAATAAAACGGTAATAAAAGTTTATTGCAGAACATAATATAAGAAAGAAAGGATATTTTGGTTTACATTAAAAATCAACAATTAGAAGGTAAAGAAAGGTTCCATTTGAAGAGTGACATGATAAGGGTCGAAATAAAACACTTTGAAGTAAGTTATTGTGTTTTCCATGGCAACGTTGATGGTTTATCTTTAGTTCTCTAAATTTTTCAAGTAATTTCGCTTATTTTTGAAAATAGACTGATGATTAATTATATCATTGTAAAGAGAAAAAAATAATCTTTAAATCTAAGTCATAATCTACTAAGAGGAACGATAATATTGCTAATAAGTAAATTGAAAACACACATACAAAATATTCTGGTAACAATAACTAAAATATTCCGCGCACAAGTTAACTCGCTGAGATTATCCCATGAACTATTATAATTTAGATTATTTTCTTGTGAAAATGATAACAGCCAAGGGGTTGTTTTGTGTACAACAAAGTGGGAGAAAATTGTTGCTAACCACTTTTAATACCTGCACCTGTAAATTATCTGCAACTGTTCATAATTACTTAATGCTCCCTGGAATTTGACGCAAGGTCATTTGTAAGAAAATTAAAATGAAAATAAATTTCAAAGTAGAATGATTAACTTTAAACTCATCCTAAACGCTTTACCATTAAAGAACTATTATTGTACCCACTCATAAGTACACTAATAATCTGATGTGTTTATGTATATTCTGATTTTACATTTGTTTTTATTGATTTTAATTTTCTCTTTCCAGCAATTTTGCCGCCCCTAAATTTGCCGCACTGGGCAATTGCCCTGCTCGCGCCCCCCTAGATCTGACCCTGCACACCTTTAGGACTTACTTTAACGCTTTCATTCTGTTCTAACTATGAATTTGGAAAAGCTGTGTCTTCTTGCAGTTGTTGCAGTTTGCATTCCAAAACAGAATAAAAAAAGAAAAAAAGAACGAAATAGGTAAAATCGTGGTTAGCCAGACGTGCTATTCACTCGCATACAACCTTATTAAATGAGCTGCGATTGTTAGAAGCAGACGATTTTAGAAATTATCTGAGAATAAATGAAGATACATATGCTGAATTGTTAAATTTAATTACACCAATTGTTCAACGACAGTATTCAATATTAAGGTAACCTATAACCCTGCATGAAAAACTTTCATGCATTCTACGATTTTTAGCTGCAGGTAGGGTTTTTCGGATCCGGGTACCCGGATTCGGATTCGCCGAATCCCACTGTAAATATTCGGATTCGATATTCGGTTTAAGATTCGACGAATCTCGGGTTAGGTCTTATTAACGCTACCACACCAACGAAAATACCTACTTAATTTTGCAACAAATATTGTTTGATGAAGAAGATAAAAATAAAGAAATAGAGCATTCAGCTGAGGGTGATTGCAAAAATATTGCAGGTGCAGATGATGTTCAAGTGTTAACGCTGGAAGAGAGAATATTGAAAATGGAAAAACGCCCTATATTATCAAAGTCTCAAGATAAATTTGCCGGCCTTAAAAAAAGAGTTTACATTATTTTCAAATACCAAAATTAGAACGGACTATTTAGAAAAATTATATCGAGCAATCATAACTTCAAAAAGAACTTCCTCTGTAGCAAATAATTTTTGCACAAAGATTCGTTCAAGATTGTTGGATACATCTTTAAATGCTTTAGTTGTTTGAAATTTTATTTTTTGAGTAAAAATTAATTTTTTAACATTTTTATTTTACTCACAATCAGTAATACATACTTATTTTTTGTTACCAAAATTTATTAGAGAATATGTTTCAATTTATTTATTGTTGTTTTTAGTTATTTACTTATGAAATATAAATTTTTTATGAAATGTACTCATTAAGGTATTAAGACTTTTTTTTTATTATTAAAGACTGAACTTTAATTTATTATTGTATTTAGTTCTCAAATATATATTTTTCTAAATATGACCATTAAGAGATTAAGACTCTTTTTAAATTATTAGAGAATAAACTTTAATTAGGTATTGTTTTTGGTAATTAAATATTATCATAATACACTAATATACTTGTTATTTCACTTCATACTTTAACAATGAAATACAGTGCCATATAACTGATTGAAGGCGTTTAAATTATTAATATAAACATTAATTAACCTAACTTCGTGTTAGTAAAACCCTTTGATGCGCTATTGATAAAACTGACAACCGCTAACAAATATTGTAAATCGTCTGTAATTTTTAAATTTGCGAAATTCATACACTATACAATAATTTTTTATAGCACTGTACTTCATTTTATTTTTGAACTGGATTCGGATCCGGATTCGGATTCGTAAAATAATCGTGAATTAGATTCGGATTCCAAAAAGACCGAATCTTCCCAAACCCTAGCTGCAGGGCGAAGTTTTGAAGATTTGAAATACTCTGTTGCTATCTCGCTACAAGCTCTTGAGCAAATTATACTTCGCAAAGAGTTAATTTTCTTTATTACATCGTCTTTGTTAGCATCTTCGTTTATTTCTTTAAGTTTTTCCAATAAAATGTTATAAGCAGCTCTTCACGTTTGCTTTTGTCACTATACTGTTTGGATTTAACTTTCCATAAACATGCGTTTTCTTTATATAACTGTATGAAATCACGCAAGACAGCCTCTGTTTTTCGGTTAAGGTAGGGTTGCTATGATTAGACCACTTAACTTTGTTGCAGTGTTAATAGTAAATTATTATTCATACAAGTTAAATTGATGTTTTACCACAAGTGCTTTTTAAAAAGATTTTATTAACTTCAAAATACATCTAACAGTCTTAAGGTCTAGATTCTAACTAACTTAAAAACAAACATTTACAAATATTTTAATTATGCTTGATGAATAGTCTACTCATTGGAACACGTGCAACAATAACTTATGTTTGGGCGACGACGTAAAGTGTTCATAAATCGCAGGTTATGTTAGGGTGTAGGGACCAATATATGTATAACTTACATGAAAACCAAGTTTTTTTTTTTTAATAAACGATTAATTTTATTATTTATATTCTCAGTAACAGTACAATAAAATTAACAATTTTCGAATATTAACAGAAAAACGAACTTGGTATTTGTTGCCTTCTTTGGGCCACCATCGCCTTGATTGGACCACCAAGTTTCCACCATTGGACTTTATAAAAAGAGTAACGATTTGTACGTTAACGCCCCGGCTCCACGTACGATATTTTAACGCATGTATCTGCGTTAAATTGACGGGCAAAAATAGGTAACATTAGTTTAAATGAGAGGTGGCTCCACGTCCGATAACGGATCGTACTACTTCTGCGTCTTCAAAGTCATAACGCACTTGGACGCAGCTTGTTCCATTTTCAATCCGATAAATAATCGAGTCAGTATCGTGACACGCGGCTCCATGTGCGTTGTGCATGCGTCCGTCCGCCTACTCCTACTGGTGACATTGTCTTGTGAATTTTAATTCTCTTGATTTGCCCGCTTTTGCTATTTTCCACTGCGAAATGTCGGAAATAGATAGCGAAATTTTAATTTTAGAAGTAGAGAAGCATCCATGCCTGTATGATTTAGGCAACGAAAACTATAAAAATAGAACAGCCAAAATGGCAGCATGGATAGAAGTTTACATTTTTCTCTTGCCAGGGCACTGATCCCTGGTCGGGACAAAAATATGAAGTAATTAAATCTTTGATGTGAATTCCATTAAGGTTTCCCCTAGTTCCCAAAGCATGAATACTATCTAAAGAGCACGTTAATGTGTCTTCGAATTGATAGCCATCACGTTTTCTGACAAAATTGTGCAGTGCACAACATTTTTTAATGATACAGTCAGCAAAGTCAGGATTAACATCAATCGGATGATGAAAAATTCGGCATTTATTGGCCAATATACCAAACGTACACTCTCTACATACCGTCGTGCTTTTGAAAGATGGCAATTGAAGATCTTCTCATGCGTAAGGTTTCTGTTTGGGAAACGCCTCATTTAATTTTTACTTAAGGCAAATGCAGAACTATCGAGCGGTAGAATGTCGTACGTGGAGCCAGGTTGTTGCGTTTTGCTTCCGATATAGGTACGTTTTGAAAACGATACGGGGTACACGATGCGTTTTTAGTCCGTCAATTTAACGCAGATACATGCGTTAAAATATCGTACGTGGAGCCGTGGCTTAATTAAAGTAGAACGATTTACGTATGTATGTATCACATATATACCAATTTGCAGATTTACTAACTCAAGCGCAATCTTCGTGAACCCAGTCTTTACATATTATACATTGTATCATATCTTACTTTTGCACATTGGAAACAGATATTACAAAACCATTTATCAAGATCTTTATTTGATTTACGGTTTGGATTCCTTTTCGGCTGTTTACCCAATTTTATTTTATTTTCGGGTACTGAAAAAACGTAATCATTATCGTCGGAGACAATGTTTTTGTCTCTCTGTTTGAGTATTACCACGTAGGGATTGTAATACCGGTAAACCGGTTTACCGGTAAATCGCAAAAAATGCTCTTCAAATTTTACCGGTAATTTTCCAGTTTTTTACCGGTAATTCCGGTAATTTTACAATATCTTTTTAATCATGATAAAAATCTAAATCAAATAATCGAAAAAAAATTGACGTATTTTCAAAGAGAAAAAAAGGGGAATTCATACAACTGGCATATGATTGTTTACTCACTACACGACTAGGGATTGTAATAAATCGCAAAAAATGCTTTTCAAATTTAACCGGTAATTTGCCAGTTTTTTACCGGGAATTCCGGTAATTTTCAATATCTTTCTAATCATGATAAAAAGCTAAATCAAATAATAGAAAAAAAAAATGAAGTATTTTCAAAGAGAAAAAATAAGGAGAAAGCATACACATGGCATATGATTGTTTGATTGTTTACTCACTACTCGACCAACAAGTGTAGTAGAATCCGAAAAAGCTTTTTCCGCGGCTGGATTATTTTGTACAAAAATTAGGTCGCAATTAGGAGACGATAGTTAAGATAAATTATATTTTCTACGTGGTTATTTTTTAAGAAAAGTTTAAAATAAAAAATATTGTTAATAGTTTGACAACATAGGTATATTATGTTAAATCATTTTATATTTTATGTTCAGTTTTATTTTCATGTGTTTTTTGTAATGCTGGATTATATTTTTTGTAATATTTTTATTTTATATATTATATATTGTCATTTTATATTGTGTTATATTAATATTACATAAAAATATATTAGATTCGTTAATGGCTGTTAACTAATATATTGTATGAAACTAATTGGGATAGTTTAGGCTTCAACTATCTCAATCAGTTCCATAATAAATAAATGTATATAAATATATTTATTTTTAATATGATTTTCGGAGTTTATCCGGGTAATATTTAAATTGGATCGACGTTTCGGCAAGCTCTCACTATAGGGGAGACGCGGATAAACTCCGAAAACTACATTAAAAATGTTAGTAACCGCAAAAAATCTAAAAAAAAACAATATAATATAAATATATATAATAATATGATTTACCGGTAAATTACCGGTAAACCGGTTTTGATTGACAGTTTTACCGAATTACCGGTAATTCAAAAAGTCGGTAAATTTACAATCCCTATTACCACGATAAAATCTTGTAATATTTCTGTTACTAAATTATCTACAGTTCTGGACCCTTTTCCACTGTTTAATATGCGTTTGTATTTCGTGGTTAACACTTTTTCGGCATCGGTTAATATATTTTCGAAGTCCTCAAAGTTATTTGTTTATCGCTTACATAATCTTTAAATACTGCACTTCGCCGATTCGTCTTCGATTAAAAATAATTAACAATGCCAACGTATATTGCATTAACAATTTAAACGTATTTTCGTTGTCATTTCTATAAAGAAACAGTTTTTTTTTTTGCAATTTTGAGCTAATTGAAATGTTTCATCTATGAATACTTTCACATCACTTGCTAGTGGTAGAAGCAATGTTTTATTCCAACGCTGTTCCTGTAAGTCTTTATTCGCTGTAGAAGCTAACTCGATGGACCATCGACTATTAACTAGTTTTTTTTATATTTTACATTTTGTAGTCGTTCGTTGAGTTCAGTTTGTGAATTAAATTGAAAACATGTTTATTTTTAAAATTTAATATACGCCTTCGTCGCACGCAAATTTTAAAGACGTCCCAATATTTTTTTTCGGAGTTGTACCCCGAAATTTGTCTCGTCGCGGACTATACATTTTCGAAATTTTGTGAATGAAGAAGATCGCTCTTAGTAACCCAATTGCACATGCATGAGATTCAAATAAATCCTTTTCCTTGTTATATTTAGCTACAGTTTTAGTGGCTCGAACAACCAAATTAAAATATTGTGGTTGCTATGCTTGAAATAAGTTTTTAATTCATTGTGCTAGCTTTTTAATCTCTACTAATAATTTCGCCAACTCCCGCATTTTTCTTAAATTTACATTTATAAAATGTTTTTCTCTGTGTATTTTCTTGCCCCAAATGCACAAATCAGTGTATCTTTTTTCGCTACAAGGGAAATATGATCAACCTTTATGCGGAGAAATACATTTTGCTGCAATTCTTATTAAGTAATTTTGTGCATCAGCTTGAGGATGTTAAAATATTGCGCTCATAACTTGGGTCCTACAACGCCAGCATTTGTTGATAAAGTGGTACATCATAAGTAGAACACACTACTCGCATAAATATGTGTTTATAGGAAAGAATGACAAAGATGAAACTACAATAAAAAAGAGCTAGCAACAGAAAATCCAAAATCTTGGGACAGTCGCGCTGGGGTAGTTAAGAACCAACCTCCGAGAAATGTACAGCCGGTCGAGTTTGTTGTTAAAATTGTTGTGTTTTAATTGTTTCTTACCGTGTAATAATGGCTCTAGACCTGTGTATTACATAAAACAACGTTTAAGGGCCCAACCACGTTATAAAGATGATCACTAGCCATAAATAAAACAATATACATAAGAGTAATGCGTACTCTTCCACAACAGTGCGGCCTATGTACAGTACGGTCCGTCACAATACCAAATGTTATAAAGTCGTTCTTCTATGGAGATATTTTTGTCCAGAAAAGCTGATATTACATAATGCATTAGCTTTAAGTATGCTATCGTACCTGAACTGCTCGGTAAATTTCTCAGTGCATTCATAACCTTGGTGGAGCAGATTTTTTCGGCTGCAAGAAAATTCATTTTGTCATCAGATTTTATATCTGATTCCACTAAAAAATGCTTATCTTTAGAAAATTGTTTTATTAGTATACAGGGTGGTGCTTTTTTCGAAAAGAAATCCTGGATATTTTGATTAGTTTTTGATTTATTATAAAAAAACTGAAAAATGTGATTTTAGAAAAATATGATTATCTCCCCTACCATTGACGCTATTTCATTTAAACTTGGTAACTTTATGTTTTTGACCATCCTGGGTTTGATGACGTCAACAGAAATTTTCTAAGCCTTCTAGATTTTAAGTTGCGATCGGCAACTTTTTTATTTCTTATGGCCGCCATATTGGACATTTACACCATCAGACAGACAAAAAAATTAGCTTTTCATATTGATAACCAACATACCTTTTTTCTTTCAAAAAACTTGTTGAATTTTTAAAATTTGTCTAAATAATTCATAAAATCGAGAATGCTCTGAAAAACAATTGAAACTATAATATAAATAAAAGCTACAGAACATTTTATTGGTCTAATGATAACGAAATTAAGATTGTTGGAAACATATTTAGAAGATATGTTAGGCAAATTGCCATTATTAACAATTCAAAATCATCAGTAGTTTCAGCAAGAAGGAGCTGGTCCTCACAACGCCCGCATTGTAAAAGGATATTATTAATTTAGATGTACGCTTTCAAAATTCATGACTTGGTACGTTTGGTCCTGTCCATTGGCCTCCGCGATCGCCATGTTTAACGCCTATGGATTACTTTTACATTGACGTAGTTGTTTATGCAATCCTAACGGAAAATATTGAACTTATTCGCCGTAAAATCAAAAATGCTTTCGACTCTATATCGAGACAAACTATCCTAAATCTAATTTTTTTGTCTGTCTGATGGTGTAAAAATCCAATATGGCGGCCATAAGAAATAAAAAAGTTGACTATCGCAACTTAAAATCTAGAAGGCTTAGAAAATTTCTGCTGACGTTATCAAACCCAGGACGGTCAAAAACATACAATTACCAAGTTTAAATGAAATAGCAACAATGGTAGGGAAGATAATCATATTTTTCTAAAATCACATTTTTCAGTTTTTTTGTAATAAATCAAAAACGAATCAAAATATCCAGGATTTCTTTTCAGATTCTTAATCGCCATAAAAATGTGCAACTTTTCTCTAATTTAACTGACCTTGTATCTCTTACCGTTTCCAAGATAGCAATGGTGAGCATCGAAAAAAGCACCACCCTGTATACATATAGATGACTTGGAGATGCAACATATTATGCTACCGGTAATACAATGGACGGTTTTGTCTTGTTTTTAGTTTAGTGGCAATGTGGATAGTATCTTGAATATAACATTCCTGGTTGCAATCCATCGACAGTCTAAACCACTCCCATCCTGCGTGATTTTCTGAACAGTTTTCTGATGGAAATATTGATTTTAATTTCATGGCCTTCAGTAAGCGGCTATCTCAGTCAGCAGAAAATCCTAAAACACTAATTCCAAAGTCATTGGCTAATTGTTTTACAGTACTCCATATAATAACATCTTTAAAGTTAAATTTATTATTTGTGTCGAAGGCAGCTAAGCAAAGCGCAGGCGCGAAATTTTGCGAGCTTATAATGTCATAAACTAAAAAAAAACAATAGATATAAAAAACCATTGTTTACTTACTAATAGTTTTTCCGACAAAGGTTCTTTAAAAATCTTATTAATTTCTAAGATTATTTATTCTCGTGAATTTATTTTTGTTTTTGAATTACCACCATTAGGGTCGTCTATATAGTAATTAATATTAAAATCTGCGTCTTTTGATTCTATGCTTTAAAAGCCGATACATAACTGCCTGAACATATATCATTCTGCTTACATATTTCTAAACGCTTTTTACACCCTGATTTCAAGTTAATATTATTAGTTGAATTAGTAACTACGTTGTCTTACAAAGGAAAAAGCGTTGTAAAGAGCATGTTTAGATCTGTACAGTGTTGTTCATATGGTTTCTCTGGAAGTTTATGTTTTTTGTGCAAAAATGATATAAATTTCTTTTGAATTCCCTCGATTTTACTAGCGTAGATGTCATATTGTGGGTTCCATATGATAGAGGCAAAATTTAAAATGCCATTAACATAATGAATAATACAGTGTTCTAATAGCATTAACATTATTGAAATGTTTTGAGCAGGGTATTATAAAACCAAGCATTTTAAGAGATTTATTTGTTATGTATTCGATATGTTCAGCAAAAAGAAGTTTAGGGTCTCATAGGATTCCTAAATCTTTTACCACTGTGGTGTTCATGAGTTAAATTATTCAAAGAATAGTTATGTGTATGTGGGATTTTATTTTTGTTTCGGGTAAAATTTATTTTACAGCACTTACTGACATTCAAGGCAAGTTTGTTTATTTGACGGTATATTTATAATCTGTGGAGATCCTCTAGTAGTAGTAGACAATCTGTAATATTTGTTATTGTTTTAAATATTTTTAAATTATCAGCTTATTGTAGGTATTCACAATTTAGAAAGCAATGCTGTATGTCATTGATGTAAATATTAAATAGCAATGGTGCTAAGAGACTGCCCTGAGGGACTTCGGATGTTACTTTGACAGATGTAGATATGAAACCATTTAATTTTAGAGCCTGTGATCTATTGTAGGATATGTTATGTATTTAATAAAACTATTCTATATTAATATAACGTTTATTAGAACTTGAGTAGGTTATGAGTACCTTAGCAGCGTGCAGCGAGATTATGACTGGTCTAGTGGTTGTCTACCAACCTTATTATTCTTTGTTGCCACATATATAACATCCCCCCTATTTAACAATAGGAGAGAAGTGTGTACCTTGAGACGAAAAAATTCAAAGCTGCTAATCTTTTATTTTTTTTAAGAAATGAAAAAACAATAATTTTTATTGTAAAATAATACTTTATTAGTAACATATTTTTTAACATAAACAGAAAGTAGTATAAAAATAAAACTCAAAATTCATTATTTTATGTTAAGTGTTTTATGTCCCGAGGTACAAACACTGTGTGTACCTTGAGACATACGTCAGTGTACCTCGGGACTTAATAATCAAACGTTTTATTCCACATTATAAACAGAAAGGTCGACAGAAAATTTCATGTCTTTGCTCGTTCTTTCTGTGCCACCTATTATATCGGGTGAAGGTAATTTCATTACAACATCAGTGGCTTGTAGTTCATAAACAGTGTCATCTGCAATAACGAATTTGTTGCAGGCTTTCTTTTTTAGATATTTTATGGCTAAAGTATCATCTGGTAATATTTCAACAATATTTGCAACGTAGTATTTACTTAATTTTTTGGAAGATAGGTTTACCAATATAAAATCATTTGCTTTTAGATCGTTATTTATTTCGTCGTCTTCGGTTTCTAATTCTTTCCACTCAGTATCTTCTAAACTGTCATCGGATTCCACAAACTCTTCATTATCTTCTGAACTACTGCTGAATACTATTTTTCTCTTTTTTACTGTTGTCTTTTTGAGCTGATTTTTTTTTCTTTCATAGCTGCCTGTTCTTCAACCTCCCGTTTTTCAGGTGTATCAGTTAATATCCTGCAACGACCTGATTTTCTGCCACCACGTTTAGTACCTTTTCTAGGTTTTGCCTTTGGAAAGGGCCTGATTTGTTCGGGTGTCACATGAAACTGAGTAGCAACTTGAGAAGTAGATGATTCAGTTAACGTTTCTTCTGTAGTATTTAGTAGCCTGATCTTTTCGGGTGTCAAATGAAGCTGTGTAGAAACTTGGGAAGTGTATGGCTCAGCTAACGTTTCTTCTATATTAAGTGGCCTGTCTGTTACAAATGAAGTCAAAAACTCATGGTCCTTAAATACGTTTCTATTTAATGGGTATATTCCAGCTACTCTAAATCCAGACTGAATATTTTCGGCTGAAAATGCTTTGGGATATGCTTTTCCAGTACACTCAGCAACATCATAAATGGTCATAGGTTTACCACTGGCCTGAAGTAGCCATTCTTTGCAGGCAGTATTGTAATATTTTTTAAAGGGACCAAACACGGTCCTATCAAGTGGCTGAAGTTTGTGGCTTGTGTGTGGCGGTATTGTCAGCATTATTATAAAATTTTCTTTTGCATAATTCACACTTTCAACAGAAATATGACTGTCATGATTATCCATAATTAATAATATTTTATTAGTTTCATTTGGGCGAGTATATTTTACTACATGATGTAAATATTTCACAAATATGTTTGAATTAGACCATCCACTCGGATTAGCCATTCCTATGCTTCCAATTGGAGCTCCCTTTAGCATATGATCTTTATAATGTACCCTGGGAAAAACGAATACAGGTGGAATAGAATTTCCGAGTGCATTTACACTACCTATCATAGTAACAGTCGTTCCCCTCTCACCTGAAGTCATGCTTCCTACTTGTTTCATCCCTTTGGGTGCCAGAATGCGAGTAGGGGTATGGACAGTTGAAACAGCAGTTTCATCCATGTTAAATATATTTGCTGCAGAAAAACTGTTTCTGTTAATAACTTCTTCCAGTTTATCGAAAAAAAGATTTACGTTGGTTTTATTAAATGCTGTTGATCGTGCCAAACTAGTTGCTTGTGGCTTACGTAAACTGATATCGTTATTTCTTTTTAGGAAAAATTTCAACCAATCTATACCTGCTACTTCATCAACTTTCCAAGATTCCGGAAATTTAATAGCATTTGCCACCGCATAGTTATATGCCAATTTCCTTACTTCTTTTGTTGAAAGGCCATAATGCATATTTGAACACTGCTTTAAATAAACAATTAGTTCGTCTTCTTGAACTTTAGAGAATACCTGTTTCACAGCATTTGATGCTATATAAACAAAACGCTCTTGACCACTCTCTCTGTGTTTCTTTAAATGTCTACTTAAAGTAGATCTTGAAACTTTAAATTCTAGAGCAGCCTCTCTTAAGGTAAATTTATTTTTTAATACTTTCTCAGCTGCTGTTGTAATAGTTTTGGGGTCCGGAAGTGTCCTTTTGATTTTCAATTTGCTTCGAGGCATCTAAGCACAACAAAAATAATAATCAAAAATGAATTAACGCTTATGTGTACCTTGGGACACGTCCCATGGTACACTATTTTTAGTGTCCTAAGGTACACATTTATATATACAACGTTCCTACACCTGACACAAGTCAAATTTATACGTACCAAGAGTTACTATTAGTGAAATATGTTAAAAAATGAATAACAACTACAATCGTATAAATGTGTGTAAATTAATCTACATACCTTTATTTTTATAAATCACGATGTCCACGGATAAAAATTTACTGAATTTCGATTTATATCACCAATATTCTAAGAGTTCGTTATAACACGACAGTTTAACACAAGAACACAAATGGCGGCATTTCTTAACGTAACTGTGGCGTATAGTGGGGGTTTTGGCGCAAAATTTAAAATATTATATGTAATATACGACTGTCTCAAGGTACACACTGTCCCGTAGTACACACTTCTCCCCTACACTTAACTAATAGAAGTACATTTTAACAATTCAAAAGTAAACATTGCTAACATAACACATGGTACACTTTTAGTAAGTTACAAAGTCTTTATATTTGCTTGGTACATTAGTTACTCTAGAAGACTTTCTAACTTCAGTATTTTGGTTTTCACCACTTAAAACTTGGTCATTTTCTTCACAATTTGTCTTATCATTAGGCTCATTACTATAAGAGGATTTTAAATGTATTGAATTCCGTCTAATAATGTTATTGTTGAGTCCTTTTACTATATACGATCGAGGAGTTTTACATTGTTCAACAATTTTAGCTGATGACCATGTTTTATCATCAATGTTTTGCATAATAACATCTTGATCAGTTACAAAATTATTTCAAATTTTACAAGTTTTGTCATAATGATGTTTTACATTTTTGTTATATTTTTGAAACACTTCCTGTACATTCTCTGGAATTCTAGGTTTTAACAATAATTTATTTACAGGTAGCTTTGTTTTTAAAGATCTATTCATGAGAAGCTGACTAGGGCTAAAGTTAGTGTTACAGATCGGAGTGTTTCTGTAATTTAACAAGGACAAGTAGAAATCAGTACCGCTTTCTTTACTTTTCTTTAATAAATCTTTTACAATGCCTACTGATTTTTCAACTTGGCCATTAATCTTGGCATAGTGCGGACTAGATGTTATCAGGTTAATATTCCAATCATTAGCGAAGGATCTAAATTTAAAGCTTGAAAAAGGCATATTATCGCTTATGATAGTTTCCGGAATACCTAGTCTACTAAATATTTCCCTAAGCTTCAAAATTATTTCCTCGGCTGTTTTACATTTTAAGCGTTTGACTTCAATCCATCTGCTGTAATAGTCTACTAACACTAGATAGTCAATACCATTAAAATAACATATGTCATTTCCTATTTTAGAAAAGGGCAGTTCAGGTCTATCATGTTGAATCAACGGTTCTTTAATATTAGAGCGACTAAACTTTTCACAAATTCTGCAACTACTTACAGAGTTTTCTATATCCGCAGACATGTTGGGCCAATATAATACACCCTTTGCTCTTTTCTTGCATTTATACATTCCTAGATGACCTTCGTGAATTAGGTTGATCATCTCAGTTTTTAAAGAATCAGGCACAACAATTCTATCTTTATAGTATATTATATTGTTTTGCACATAAAGGTCATCTTTTAGTTTAAAGTAAACTTTTAAATTATATGGCATTTCTTTACAATTATTAGGCCATCCTTCCTGACAATAATCTAAAATTTTACTTAGATTTATATCATTCATTGTTGCATTTTTAAATTTAAGCATGGCTTTTTCACTGACTGGAATTTCAGTCTCTAGGCAGTGTACCACCTCAGTTAAAGAAGGATCATCTACTGCGTTATTTTGTATATAATGTCTCGATAAGAAATCAGCGATATACATTTTCGTACCAGGTATATATTGCACATCCAAATCGTATTTGATTAATTTAAGAAGCATACGCTGAAGTCTTGGACTTACCCTACTTATATCCTTTTTGACGATGGATGTTAGGGGTTTGTGATCTGTTTCTATCACCACACGTTTCCCATAAATTAAGTGATGGTAACGCTCAACAGATGCACAAATTGCGAACAACTCCTTTTCAATGGGTGCCCATCTTTTCTGATGGTCGGTTAAACTTCTTGAATAAAAAGATACTGGCTGCTTTTCCTGCATGATACACCCACCAATACCATCTTGAGAGCTGTCCGTTTGCAAAACGATTGGTTTATCATTGGTTATTACTCTTAATGTTGGTGCGCAGACTAACACTCTTTTGAGTTTTTGAAAAGCCTCTTTTTTATTCTCATCCCAGTCCCATATAATATCCTTTTTTTTTTTAATTCTCTCAACGGCGACGCCAATGTAGAATAATCGGGTATGTATCGTGAAAGATAATTTGTCATCCCTAGAAACTTTTGTAGTTCTTTGACACTTGTTGGGCTTCCTATTTCTATGATTGCATTTATTTGATCTGGGTCGGGACTCATTCCTTTTTCAGACATAATGAAACCAACATATTTAACTTCAGGTACTTTAGATTGGAGTTTTTGTGGATTGAATTTGACATTATTCTGTCTTGCCTTTTGCAATACTTCTTTCATTATTTTGTCGTGTTCTTCTTCACTGTTTCCGGCTATGATTAGGTCGTCAAAATAGATTTCAACCCCTTCTATGTCTCCAAACAATTTTGTATTCAACTTTTGAAATACCTCAGGCCCTGATGATATACCAAAAGGCATTCGATTAAATCGGTATCTTCCATAAGGAGTTCCGAACGTACAAATGTAACTGCTTTCTTTGTCTAATTTAAGCTGGAAAAATCCGTCTTTCATGTCCATTACGCTATAGCATTTTTTTCCTGCTACTCGATTGCAGATTTCCTCTGTTGACGGTATTAAATACCTTTCTCTCTATGCTTTCATTTAAATCCCTGGGATCTAAGCACAGTCTTAAACTTTTATCTTGTTTCTCGACAATGACAAGGTTATGGCACCATTCAGTTGGCTCTTGTACCTTGGTTATTATTTTATTTTCTTCCCATAAATCCAATGTCTTCTTTAGTCTTTCTTTAATGGATTCAGGTACCCTACGTATACCCTTTACTATCGGACAAGTGTTCTCTTTTAATTTGATGGAATAGCTTCCAATTGAACCTAAACCCTTAAAGACATCAATATTATTTGAAATAAATGCAGAAGATGGATCACTCCTAGACACTGATTCAATTCTTTGCACTAGCTTAAATTTTATGCAATCTGGCAACCCTAACATAGGTGTTGCGTTCATATCAATTACAAGGAAATTAATTTTATCATGCATCTTTTTTATTTCACAATCTAATAAGCATTTACCAGTAGGTTTAATCTTTTCACCATTATATGTTATTAAAGTAGTATCTGTGTTCCTCAAACTAATATTTTTTAAATCATTACAATACTTAATGGATAGAATACTACATTCAGCCCCTGTATCAATTTTAAAAACAATGTTTTTACCTTCTACAATAACATTCTGTTGCCATTTTTTAGCATTATTGCTTACTGTCTCTATAGTATTAATTTTAAATTCATAATCTGTCTCACATTCTACATCATGTACATTTTTACCTAATTTATTTTTATTGTTACACATTGCAGCAAAATGATTTTTCATCTTACATATGGCAGTTTTTTCCATAAGCTGGGCAATTATTCTTCTTATGCTGCCAACCACATCTGAAACATTTTCTTTCCTGACTACTTTTCTTATTTTCGCCTTGACTTCTTTTTTCAGACTCTTTGTTCACCTTTTTTGTAGACACTGCATTCACTACCATGGGAGTTGATGCTCCTTGTAGTGCTTTGGCTTGTAGTCTTTCTGCCTCTGATGCTCGACATTGATTAACAGCCATAGTTAAGGTTAAATCTGGACAGCTTAACATTCTTTCTTGAAGTTGAGGGTCTCTGATACCTATTACAATCCTATCACGTATCATTCTTTCTTCTTGTTTACCAAATTCACACATCTTCGCTTGTAGCTTCAGATCTGTATAAAAATGATCAAAGTTTTCCTCGACTTTTAGTACACGAGAAAAGAATTTATAACTTTCACTTATTATGTTTTTTCTAGGTACACAGTGATTCTCAAAATGCTGAATAATCACATCATATTTTTTCCTTTCTTCCTCGGTAATACTAAAGGTGTTAAAAACATCAATGGCTTCCCCACCGGCTATGTTCAGAAATACTGCTATTTTTGTTTCATCTTGCTTTCTGCAGAGTCCTGTAGCAGTCATGTAGATATCAAATTGCTGTTTGAACTTTGTCCAATTTGTTTCGCCGTCACACACTAAGTGCACAGGGGGCTTGAAATTTCCCTCCATTTTTTTGTAGGTTAACTTTTACTTTTTCATCAATTGAGTCAGTTCTCGCGGTTCTACGACCCGTATTTGTTTTGCACTAAGCTTTGTTTATGCACGTTTTACACCTGACACCATGTTGGCTCAAAATCACCAAGGTCGAAAATTTCAAGATTGGTTTTATGACGAAAAATATTACAAGCTATAATCATGAAAATTAGTTTATATTGTCACTAAACTTGTGTTTAAACAATACCTTGATGGGGCAAGCATAGAATTCATTACTTTTTTTGTAATATTGCTTTTAAATAGAGCCTTCGCTAAAAACTGTCATTTCGAGAACGTTTTTGAAAAGTTAATGAAATGTCCAAAAAATACTCAAGTATGTTTTTTTTTTGCTTTATACAATAGGGGGGAATATATTAATTAATATTAAATTTTAAAAAAAAATAATAATACATAAAAAACACTTTTAAAGTAAAATACATCAAAAAACGAAGATAAGTCATTTGTTTTTCATATCAAATAATAATAAAATAAAAATATCAATAACTTTTACAATTAAATTAACTGTACATGCATAGAAGTAAAGTTTTTTAATATAACTACGATCTTTTTTTTATAAAGATATCTAAAATTGTATGTGTTTTACGTAATTTTAGTAACGTTCCCGGAAATGATCAGGCGTTGCCGTAATGACACGTGTGTTCGGTGAATGACGATATTGATATAGGGTACAGTAGGTGTACAGTAAAGGGTATTTAAAAAATTATAGTTATTTATTTATTGCCATAAGGTTTCATTGTATATATTACATATTACTTAGAATTTTTCTAAAACATCAATATTAGTTTCGAAATAATAATATTCTCGATTCTGTTCTTTTTTCAGTAATGGTGTCGGAATAGTACTAATTATTTGCTGAAAGCTAATATAAGACACGTCATTTAATTCTAGTTTGAATTTTCTGGTACTATTACGCACTGATCTCAAGAAAGTTACTAGGATTTCCCCGTCATCGTTATCAACACATGTCTGACAGGTAGCAACATATCTATAATGGGTATTTGCCTTTTGAGAAGGTACTTTAATCAATAAAAATGTCCCAGGGGATATCAAATTTAAATGTATGTTTTCTTGACCATAAGATGTACTGCCTTCAACTCCATTGGATTTTTCTTTAGTCTGTTGACGAACAGAAATTGCCATTAAATCTTCGTCATCTGATGAAGATGAGTTGTAAATAGTTTTATAAATACTGTGGCGTCTCTCCTTAAATTTCAACAGGTCTTCCAAATTATCTGTTGCCATGGGCTCTTCGGAATTAGATTTTATCGAAGGCATACAAACATCCATAGGTTCGACTGAGCTTACATTAAAATGACTAGAAAGCGTGGACAGTTTTAACTCCTTGTGAAAATGTTCGTATCGATATACTTGTATTAAACCTTCTGGCCCTCTTTGCCAAGTAATTTTTGTGATGTTCATAATACCTGGTATTGCATCCAAAGTTTTTGGGACGTTGTTTTTTGCCTTTGTTATGACTTCTTCAGGGATCACTTTTACTTTGATAGCAGAGTCTATGAACAAATTGACAAAGTCTGAGGCTGTTTTAATGTCCTTTCCCATTAACACGTGACTGTCGGCAGTCCTTTTTAGATATCCTCCTACGCCATCCATGGGGCCTTTGCCATGACCAGGTTCACTAAAAGTCCAAGTAGATTTTGTTATTTGTTTGAATTTATTAAACAATGTTTGTATCCAAAGGGTTACATTGGTACGGTTACGGTATTGTGATGTTGGACCGTCAGAGTAGATATGGAGGGTGTCAACATCTTTGTTTTCTATAACTATTGTGTTTAATATTGGTGTCATATGAGCCCATACTGCATGGGCTTGGTGATCCAAATTTTCACTCACTGTAGCAAAAGATCGTGATTGCAAAGCAGTGTCAACTTTTCGTAAATAATATACACCTGTGTGAATAGATAACTGATTTTTCGCAAAATGTGTGGACTGTATTTCATTAGCGTACTTGGTGGTGTAGTTCTCTGAAAAGTCTATTTGTATCATAATTTCTTTTTCAGTTAAGTTTTCTTTCAGTTGTTTTTTCAATTTGTTGTAACTATAAATGCCATACAGATGTTTTTTCATTACCGGAATGTCTTCAGCTAAAGCAATTTTTAATTCTTTCACTGTACTCGAAATAGTAATCTTTTTTGTGATTTTAAAAGTTTTTTTCGTACCTTTTACGATTTTATCTTCATAAACAGACTTCCATTGAAAATATGTCAAAGAATCTGTATTATCACCTGGCTCAAGCACCTGATTTTTGCATTTTTCACACAAACTATTCATGCAGTCATAAGAAGTTACGTCGCAAGTGTAATCCTCAATAAACTTTTCTATGCATCCGTGTTTAAGCTCTTGTAAATTTTTCAGTTTATTGATTTTTAATTCGAAATTTTCATGTTTGACACACAAACAAGTTTCTCGGTCTTTTAATTTTGGAGCTACGACCCAAAACGGCTTTGCTCTGAGAAATGTCGTGTAGGATAAATTAACCCCAGTTTCTTTAATGAATTTTGACCTTAGTGCTTTGACTGTGAATAAAAGGATGCGCTTTTGTTTTTTAATGCCTTTGTTTTTTTTTAAATCTCTCTTAGCTGGGCACATTCGACTGACGTCATCTCTTTCGAAGAAATCTACGACCTTTTGACGAACTTCTGGCTTTAAAACAATCTCGCGAAATTTGGCATCAGACTGTAGAATCGATTTATTGTTTCTTTCCTTTGGTAAAATCTTCTTAGCCATATGGAGCAATTTGTATTTTCTCAAAGTACTTCCACTGATACATTTTTGGAAGACTTCTCTTTCCTTGGAATTTTTTGGCAAAGTATCAGCCTTTTCTTGTAATTGCGTATTCAATACTTCGCTGAACAAAAGGGTTTTGCGTACTTCTGGAGGTACGTGAATGTTTTTAACTAAAGCATCAACTTTACTGTTAGGAGTTGTAGGTACTGGTGCTTCTTTTTTGTCTCTTCTTAGTAGTTTTTTCTTTAAAGACTCAATTTTACGTTTCATTTGTACTATAGTTTCTTCCTGTTTTTTTATTTTTCGGTATGCTTTTGCTCTATCTTTCCGTACTATTTTTCTTCCCACTTGTCTTCTCACTGAAGGGATCGCGACTGAATCATCATCTGAATGTGGCGGCGTATTACTTATTATATTTGCTAATGCCTTTTTCTTTTCTCTGTATTTTTTTGATGCTTTTTTCCAATCTTTTCTCTGCTTTCGCTTCTCCAGCTCTGTCATCTCAGCAATGTTCTTCACTTTCTTTTCTGCTTTTTTCTTTTTATAATATGCCCTGTCCTTAGCCCTTTTAATTTCTCGCTGTTCATCGGTCATCTTATCTAAAAACTTTCTTTTTCTAGCATTAGCCTTTTCCCTTTGGCGCAAATAAGCCGCACTATCTTTTTTGGTTTGTTTTTTAAGTCTTGTTTTGTTTTTTTGAGTCTCCATATTGCTATTTAAAAAAAACAACAAGTATGTTAACTTATTGGAAATTATGCACACACAATATAATTATATAGTGTGGTGCATATTGTGGGAAATTTAAATTTGGCGCCTTGGATGGAGTGGGGGAGTGTTTCTCTCTCTTTAGTTAGTTCTATATATGCACAGTGGTAGCGCAGTAGTGAGTAGTTAATGGAGTATGATAAGCTTATGTACCGTTAGTGTGACGATATACTTTATTAAACGTTATTGTTAGTTCAGTTCTTTTATTTTACGATTTAGACTCGGACCCTACAATGGTAAGTTGTTTAAAAATTGTAAAAGCAATTCACTTCGGAAACGAAACCGTCATTCTGAGAACGATATCGTCATTTCGAGAACGTCATCGTCATTTCGAGAACGTGTCATCATGTCCGGGAACGTTCCCGAACTGACTGTTCACGAAATGACGATTTCAAATAAACGCGCGCGTTTTTTTTACGGCGGCCTCTTAGACGCGGTCTCGCACGGTGAATGTAAAATATTTGAGGTTATTTTGTTAATATTGTACTCTAAAAAAAAAAAAATTTCCAGTATTTTAAACTAATAAATGCAATCCCGGGATGACGCACTATTGATGTACGCTCTGTAAATATAAAGAATTGAAAGGTACTTACCACTTAATTATAATTTATTTGTTGAAAAACACGGTGACAACCGGTTATTATAATGTTTTGTCCCACTACGGAGCCCTAGGACTTAATGGCTGCGTTCAATTTAAATTATTTTCCGCCTATTACAGCTGCGTTACCGAAATGATGCATACGCTGTCGGACAAAATATTTTAGCATATTTCTATTTAAAAATTAAGCTTTTTTTAAATAAAATTTACAAAATCTAGTTATTTGATTAAAAAAATTGTTGATAAGAAATGGAAACTGTTTAATATCGATAAATTTATATGATTTCTTGAAGTTTGTTTTTAAAGATCGTACTTTAGGACGCGTTCTCGAAATGACTTTCCGTATGTATATTTTCAAATAATATCAAATATAATTTACTTTTAAAGTGTATTGTACGATGTACAGTTAAAACGAATCAATTTTAATGTTTCGTTATGTTTATTTGCTCAATAAAATTACGATTTTAGTAATTTATTTGCTGGCGAAGCAAATTTTCCACCTTGGTGATTTTGAGCCTGTTATGTATTTAATAAAACTATTCTATATTAATATAACGTTTATTAGAACTTGAGTAGGTTATGAGTACCTTAGCAGCGTGCAGCAAGATTATGACTGGTCTAGTGGTTGTCTACCAACCTTATTATTCTTTGTTGCCACATATACAGGGTGTTTCATAATTGAATGCTGATCCTTAAGGATGTTATTCCTTGGGTGATTTTAAGAAAAAAAGTTCACCACGTCCGGCGATACGATAATTTAGTGTTATATATTAACAGAGGGCGGTAATAAACTGATAGTCATTATGCATTGTTTTATTATTTTGTAATGTTTGTACAAATACTTAGGAATTAATGTTTTATTATACAAAAAGTGTAATATATTTTGGTTACTTTTTAGTTACTGTTATTGCATAATGTTGGCAATCTTGGGTTAACATATCAAATGTTTATTTGGTGGTGTAGCGAGTTATGGAACCCAGGCTTCACCCCCTTTTATGTTCACCTTCAGTATAATATTTCTTATTATATTAAGTTAAATGCTCTTATTTCATGTCAATAAAGTATCAAATCGCCTGTTATTACGATTTGATACATTTTAGTTACAATGTTGCGGCTGACTCAATGTGAGATCATCCCTAACATAAACAAAGTATGCCAAGTCCTTACCATATAAGGCAATGCTTCGCATTACCCATAATCCCCCAAGCATCAACGAATTGCTTAGGTATATAAGGCATTTCCTGTAATGTATCAGAGAGTTACAATATATCTATTGCCAGTTTATGTTCGTTTTTCTGATAGTAATAAGTTGTAATTCCCAATTATTGAGCAATCCGGCGGGATCAGCGGCAATAAATTAACTAGCGTATTTGCGATTTCGTATGCCACCATAGAACAGTATAGAATGGTAACTCTCAAAGAGGGGGTAGACCACTGTTTGTGGCGCCATCTTAAAATACGGCCTAAAGTTGCTAACACATAGTTATGTTTTGTATTAATAGATGGACATACAACAAATGGCGCTCTTTTTTAAAATTTCAAATTCATATTTTAGGTAGTTTAAAAATAAAGAAAACCCACAAATAAACCACAATACATATATTAACAAAATAAAAATACATTCAAAGAACAAAAAATAAAATTCACAATATACAGCAAAATAATAATTGATCAAAATACAAAAGCTTGAGTATGCACAATAAAAAATTATTGTAATACTTTATATTTTGTATGTTTTTCACTTCCTACGTAAACTTTTAACATTGTAATGTATTTGTTTTTGAAAAATATCAACAATTGATAAAATATACACATACATACAAGTGTCGAATAACCCGTTTATAGGTATCCTCCACTGTAAGATATTTACCAAGTTGTGTAATATTAACAATAAACAAAGATACCTACGTTATGCAAATGTCTACGGAATACAAAATAAAAATACATTTAAAGAACAAAACATGCAAACAAAATCATTAATATCAATTAAAAATAGCTTTGGGGGGGTCAAATCCATTTGACGTGTCAAATGCACCGATTTGAGCAAATGTTGGCGATCTAAAATAGCAAATAAAAGTATAAATTTATCTTAATTATAAATTGTTGAACGTCCGTTGTTTTAAGGTTTAGAAATTAAAAACTCTGGATTTACAGGACGGTTTTATTGATTTTGGTTAAAAATCCGACGTTTCGCACTTAATGTTTTTAAGGCTTCTTCAAGGGAATTTTAACAATATTCATTGATAATTGACAAGGCTAACATGGTGCACATAACCATTTGTTTTTTGAATGTGTAGAACAATTCTTAATTGATAGATGCTATGATCTTTCAAATTTACCTGTGGGTGAAGGAGTTGAGGGTGTTTTATTGTCAGTCCGAACTGCAATTAGCCGATATTCCCTAGAAGTGCTAGGTTGGTAATAGTCCCTCGAAGTGCTAGGCATGGGGGACTCCTCAACTTCAGGAATGACACTTCGTTGCAAATTATCTATCACTCTGTGATATTGATGTTCCCTTAAAACAAGCTGTGGATCAATCTCCTGTCTCCGAAGATATCATGCAAAATAAATGATTATTTAAACGAGATGCTTAATTGATATGGCTATAATTATTGTAAAATATAACAAAAACGATAATTAATATTTGAAGAACATTTGATTCATACCTGCTTGAATATAAATCTTCGCTTTTGTGGACACAACACGAACGTTTTGCCATTTTTTAACATGTTGTACACAAATTACTCAACTTTTGGTCCAGTAAACAAGTAAACACATGATTTCATTTTGGGTTGCACAATAACACCAGAAATTACCTTGCAAAACAATACACCTTAATTTGTAAGGTTTGTTAGGACCATTTTAGAACACAGATTTCAAATTGACATAACGTTCTGTGGTTTGCATCAGTTTGAATTTTTATCTTAGAACGTTACCCGGTTATTGTCTAAAATATTTAAATATTCGAACACGGCCTGAATTCAGGCGCCATGGGCGAGTTACCATACCATGTATGCCACTGAAGCTTACACTTCGCTTTTAATCTGCTTACATTTACCGTAAATCTTACGTCGGAAAATACCTGGCCGTAAAGGTACATGAAGCATTACTTTTATTAGAACTTTTTTCATTGTGTTTTATGTTATGCTTTATTCACTGAACTGTGATACATGTCGGCCATGCTGCCAACTGCTTGATACTAATATTACTACATATACAACATCTTCCCATTATAAACATACTTATAAAACTCTTAGTCTTTGTAACGAATCGGTGTTTTCACAACTCTTCCTTTGGCTGTCATTCTTGGTTGTGGGTTTTCTGCTTTCTCCTCTTCTTTCGCTTGATCCACTTCTATGCTCTCGTTTCTGTTTTCTTCTTCCTTCGCTTGCTCTTCCTCGTTGTTTCGTTTCATATGACTGTTTCTAAGGTGTTCACGACTTCTTCGATAAGTATTTTGTTCATCTGTGGTTACTTCATATGATCTTGAACTTAATTTTGCAGTAACCGTAGCTGGCTTCCAAATTTCTTCAGCTTGCAAGGGTTTCATTCTTACTTCTTCTCCTATGTCCAAATCTGGTAACATTCTAGTACTTCTATCGTATACTTGTTTGTATTTCTTTTTCTTTTCGGTTAGTTTTTCTTTGGTATTATATGTAACCTGTGGTTCTAATAATTTTGTCGCTATTGGTATAACAGTTCGTGTTCTTCTTGACATCAAACGTTGTACTGGACTTGTACCCATTTGTTTTGTTGGTGTATTTCTCCAATCTAAAACAGCTAACCACATATCACTTCCTTCTCTTTTGGTCTTTTTTACTAGTTTCTTTGCTATTTTAACTGCTGACTCTACTTTACCGTTTGCTTTACTGTGATATGGTGATGTTGTTGAATGTATTATTTCCCAATCTCTAGTAAATTTTTTGAATGAATTGCTTGTGAATTGCCTTCCATTGTCTGTTATTACAATGCATTAAAATGCAGAACAAGCGGATATAACAGCGTCTTCGTCACTTGATGACATATTTATTTAAAAAACGTTAACTTTTAACGAATTGTTGTGGAGCTGTTACGAACACAATAAGTTTTGATGTGGACGTGTTTGCGAAGCGGGTATGGACGAAAGTTAGCGAACCGTGTTCGTAAACCGTGTTCGCGAACCCATTTTGGTCAGTACGTGGCCTTAAATGCACTCTCATTATATTGTCACGACCAAGGGGTTAGTTAGCTTAGTCGAAGTTCAAAATATTCGTGTTTGAATACTACTCTTGATTTTCCATTTTCATGGATACTTCAGACAAACGCAATAAAAGTGGTTTACAGTTATTAATATTGGCGTTTGTTGTCATTTCCAAGGCTTACTATTTAAAAATGTTGAAATTTCTCTTAACTTTATCAAAAATTTTTAATAACTCGAAAATTGTTGCAGATATGTATAGGAAACGTGTAACACTTTGACACCCTCTCAGTGTTAAATGACCGGGCTCTTGGTCGGTGGCAAGGGTCGTGGGTTCAAAAAAACTAATCTAAATAAACAATTTAATAAATCAATAAAAGGGCGCCAAGTTATTTGGTTAATTCACCCTAACAAATAACTAAAACAAGGAAATTATGTACATTGAAGTATTCTGAATACTGAAAATAAATCGGTACCGCGTTTTACAATACAGGCCTTAACTTAATATCTACCCCCATTGTTGGTGCACTTAGTTGAGGTGATCCTGGCGGAAGAGGGCGTTCCGGTTGGTTGGAGGACACGCTACTTCTGCGAACGTGACCGTTGCTAACGGCGGAAAGATGGCGTTCCTAGCGGAGTGGTTCGCGTACACGCTACGGCTGCGTACTCGACGGCTCGGTGAACTGCGTATTACGCACGTGGCACCGGTTAGGAATACTCCCACCTACTAGATAATGCTTACGCGGCACTTCGCTGAACATTTATAATCACTTGCTCGATGAACGGTGTAATTACGCACGTGGCACTGGTTAGGAGCACTTCTAAACACTAGATAACTCTTCCAAACCACATACACCGGCTGACGGGGCACGTTTCCTTACACGTACAATAATGTTCAATTAAATATGCTTAATTTAACTACATTTATCACTAGCAAATATCCGTACAAACACTCAAATACGTCGATACATAGTAAGTAATCTATTCAGTACACTTGCCAGATTTAACTACATTTATCACTAGCAAATATCCGTACAAACACTCAAATACGTCGATACATCGTAAGTAATCTATTTAGTACACTTGCTAGATTTAACTACATTTATCACTAGCAAATATCCGTACAAACACTCAAATACGTCGATACATCGTAAGTAATCTATTCAGTACACTTTTACTCTGAATAAAATATCTTAACTACTTTAAATTCACACCACGTGCTTGACTCACGCATATCCCAGAGCCCGTGTCCTTTTGCTGACAACGGCCCGACAGGAAGTAACATTTTTACCCACGCTAAGCTGAGAAATTTGCAAAAGCGACGTTGCCACGTCTAACTCAACACTTTTAATTTAAAGATGAGACGTTGTCACGTCTAAATCATAATTTGAAATACAGGTGCTGGGTTGCCAAATCTGTACACGGCTTTTAAACCGTTACACTCCCCCCTTACTTACTAAAAAAAAAAAGGACGAATTCCCCACAGGAAAAAGGACTCAAAATACCCTTACCTCGATGAAAATAACAAAAAAAAAATCCCAAAGAAAGAGGCTCGAAAACGCCTTTCACTTACAACAACCTAACCGACTCTACATCTGAGAAGATAAGCTACTAAATGAAAATTAAAAACTATCCACTGTACAGGTAAAATACCACTTGGCTAATTAGGAGATCAAAATTTACGCCATACTAAACCGATTATTCCTGCGTCGCGCCTTACGCTAACACATACGGCTACTCAAATCCGCGCAGCATAATCTAAGTTCATTACCGCCGAGCAAAACATCCAAACTAATCAGACATAAAAACGCGCCTATCAATGCGTGCAAAACATGTCTTCTTCATAAGACAAAATAACTGACTTAGCAGTCCTAACATAACCGCTAAATCGAACAATTTCACCACGATAAGTTTCCTGCCCAAAACCACTTTTTAGCCAAATCCGCCGGAGCGTAATCGAAACTTATCAACTTCCTACGGCCTCAACATGCAGCAGTTAAATGGCAATTCTAACTATAAGCGCGTTATCATGATATCGATTAGCGAACCAATCTCTCCCTAACATGGTTAGCCTTTTGGTAACCGGGGCCATGACAGCGGTAATTACCAAAATCGGACCAAAAATTAAAATTAAACCACTTCCCAAAACGCTCTCCCTTTGTATCACGTTAATGGTGATAAAAGCTTATTTATACCCCCAACACGAATCTTATTAAACTAACTTAAGCGACCTAAAACTAAATTAAAGTACCTAGAAACTACGTTAAGCTACCGCTACTAGCGATAGAGCCAGAAACTACTGATATATATAGAAAAAATTTAAAAAAACCGGTAGGAATCGTAAAATGTCTTGTTCGGTGCGAAGGCGGTCTATGTTGTCCCTCAGGTTAGGCCGGGAGCCACATAGCCGAGGAAAAGGAAACCAAAAATGTATATAACCTAGCACCAATTCACTCTGACAGAGGCGGCGCGGTTTAAGTCCCTAGGGAGTCAGAGGCCGAGACGATCGCATGTCTTCATATCCATTCATCCATCACCAAGCTCACAGAATAATAAAAATTTAAAAAAAGGAAACGACAAAATAGGTAAGCTAGTTTAGGATCAGACGCCCACGGACTAAGGTCCATTCAAAATCCGACAACGGTCGAGCATCTGATAAAATCCTACATAAAACGACAACATGTCTTTAGGCTCAGAGGCCAACGGACTACAAGTCCATTTAAAATCCGACAACAGTCGAGCATCTGATAAAATCCACAAAACGACATGTCGTAAACAGTCAAACAGACTAAGGATGTTAATGCCAGACGGTTCAAAGATGGGGATTTTTAGGGGGCTTTTACCCCTGCCAGTTCCTAGCGATGGCGTATTCGTAAACCCCAGCCAACAGGGCGCTAGACATGAACGACTGATGGTTACTCAAAACCACTAGTGTCACCCCTTAGGTCTTTGACGTGCCACACGCCTACGTCTTTGCCATGTTCATTGACTAGTCTATAGGTGGCCGTCCCCGTCCTTTCTTTGACTGTGCAACGAACGTATTTGGGTGCTAACTTCTGAGCAAATTTGTCGGCAGCGCTAGACAGCACTACATTCTTCTTCCAAACCGTGTCTCCACGTTTAAATTGTACGGTGCGCCTCCGAAGATCATAGCGTCCCTTATTACGTTCGTACGACTCTTTCAATCGAACACCTACCGCTTCATATACCTCAGACAGTTGGTTAACATCTCGAACTAGTTGTTCGCGTTTATCCAGTGTCAGCTCTTCTGGGGAAAGATTCTCCAACTTCCCATAATAATCTCCATTGGCTGGTACCGTACGACCAAAATTGAGAAATGAGGGTGTTTGTCCTGTCACCTCATGAACTGCGTTCCGCAAGGCATGACCAACCCTATAAATCTCAACATCCCACAACCGGTGATTGTCTTTAACATACGATCGAATCGCCGTACCAATGACCTTATTAACCCGCTCGACAGGATTCACCTGAGGATGGTAACTAGCATTGTACCAAACCTTCTGCACCTTGTAATGGTCGATTAACTTCTTAAACACCGAGCTCTTAAACTGGACACCATTGTCACACATGACTATTTGGGGCACACCAAAGAGGAGAAAAACATCATTTTCCAAAAACTTAACAACTGCGGAACTAGTAGCTTGCTTCACTGGCTTCAACAACGTAAACTTCGTGAACCAATCTGAAACGACTAACAAAAATGCATTTCCCTTAGTTGAACGAGGGAAAGGGCCCATGATATCTACTGAGATCAATTGAAATGGATATCGAACAGACTTCTCTTTGCCCATCAACCCAAACCTAGCAAAGGTAGGCGATTTACTCCCAAGACAAACTTCACAACGACGTACATAACGAGAGACGTCTCTTTTCATCTTAGGCCAGTAATACTTCTCGCCCAACTTCTGCAAAGTCTTAAAACAACCTAAATGGGCCGACGTGGGATCATCGTGACATTCCCTTAAAAGTTCCGACCTATATTTCTTAGGAACGACCAACTTCCACTCGATCAGATTGGACACAAGATTATGTTTGTTCGCAACGTACTTGTAAATCAAACCATCCTCCTCCTTGAAGTTTGGATACGACTCAGCGTGAGCAGCAATCTTGTTTAACAACTGTAAATACCACGGCTCCCTATCTGCATCTACAACTTTGAGAGTACTAATTTGAGCTGGGGCTCGGGACAGGGCGTCTGGGACCACATTGAACCTCCCCTTGCGATGAACTATATCGAATACGTGTTGAGAAAGACGCAAGCTCCATCGGGCAAGTCGACCACTAGGATTCTGTAACTTAGCTAACCATAACAACGAATAATGATCAGTCACAACCGTAAATTTAGAACCCTCAACATAAGGACGATACTTGTCGATACCAAATAACACTGCTAAACACTCTTTCTCGGTAGCCGAATAATTCTTTTCCGCGCTGCTCACTGAGCGGCTAGCATAGGCAATTACCTTCTCGTCGTCACCTTCACCCTGGATCAAAACGGCAGCAAGACCAACATCTGACGCGTCGGTTTGAATAATAAAAGGTTTACTATAATCGGGACTAGACAAAATCGGAGCAGACACCAACAACTGTTTAATGTGCTGAAAACTCTCTTCAGCGTGAGGATTCCACTTCACCGACTGCCTCTTACCTTTACCTTTCAGCAAGTTTAATATCGGGGAAACGAACGAAGAAAAATCCGGGATGAAACGGCGATACCAGCCCGCCATGCCCAGAAAACGTTTGATTTCTGTAGTGGTCCTTGGAGCAGGATACTCCACTATAGCCTTTACTTTATCCGGATCGGTACGAAGCCCATGCTGATCCACAACAAATCCTAGATACGATAAAGACGGCTTACAAAATTAACATTTGTCGAAATTGACTGTTAAACCGGCAGAATTCAACCGTTTAAAAACCTCAAATAACGTTTCCATGTGGCCGTCGAAAGTCTGGGACACCACAATAATATCGTCCAAGTACACAAAAACATTGTCAAATTTGGGGCCTAAAAGATTGTCCATTAACCTTTGTAACGTCTGTGGACTGTTATGTAGCCCAAACGGAAGAACGACAAACTCAAATAAACCCCTACGAGGAATAGTAAAAGCAGTTTTCTCCCACGAATCAGGAGAAAGAGGAAATTGCCAGAATGCTTTCTTCAAGTCGATGGAAGTCAGAAAACGAGCGTCTCGAAGTCGATCTAAAATATCTGAAACGAGTCCCTCCTGGTCACTGAATTAAGACGTCGGCCGTCAAAGCAAAATCTTAAACTGCCATCCTTCTTTTTAACCATCACCACTGGTGAATTCCAGGGAGATGAAGATGGCCTAATCACACCCAACTCCATCATCTCGTCTACTTCCTTATTCACAGCTTCTAACATAGCTGGAGACATAGGAAAATACCTCTGCTTTACGGGTTCTGCGTCCCCAGTATCTATGCGATGCTGTACACAATTAACACGGCCTAACTTTGGACCACTGATTTCCTTAAACTGGTTGACTATTATCTTTAGGCGACGTTTCTGCCTATCGTCCAGATCATCCTGCGAGTGAATAACTTTCAAAGTATCGATATGTGTCGGTACTACAAAAGAATTTCTACCAAAGTTAGCCTTCAAACCAAACAAGTAACTACAGTCTGCACCTAACGTAAGATTAGTAGATATGGAATCTGACACTAAAAGGGAAATTTCCTTAACCTGTCCATTCACACATAAAGGCACTACTACATGTCCTAGCACAGACTGATTAGCACCATCGGCCGTTTGTAACAACGGCACATTTAACATCCGTCAGCTCAAGTCCTAGCTTATCGATCAAAAATAAACCATGCTTTCCCAATACTGACTGGTTAGCCCCTGAATCCAACAACGCAAGGATTTGTTCACCCAGAATAGATACATATAAGAAAGGTCGGTTATCCTGTTGACGATGACAAAACACGGCGTCTGTACGAGCTGATGCTTTGCAAAAATTACCAACAGTCGTCAACCAGGACTTCCATTGTTCACGTTCCGAGTCTAATTCTTGGGAGGAGGGTCCTGTACGCTGGAAGGACAGGCCCTCGTTTGCAGGTTTTTTGTACCACCACACTTGGGACAAGAAGGAGAAACTACGTCCGGCGTACCGCAATTATAGCAGAACAACGTTCTATCCGCCGAACAATTACGAAAACCGTGACCTGACGTACGACAATTCCAGCATATCAATCTCGACTCCTTCCGAAAACCACGTTGAGATTCTCGAGAGCTCTGATGCGCAACCTCCTGTCTATCTGACTGGGCACCCGCCGAGGAATCGCGACGCGAAATGGAATGTACATTCCTTTTTTGTGGCGTGTTAGGTTGTCTATACGCTAAATCTGGCTCTAGGGGCGAACTATCAACGTTATTACCGCTCCTATATTTAGCATTTTGAACCTTAGTCTCTTCAAGACGTCGACAGTACGTAATTAGTTCGTCTATAGACGTAACGGGAACTAACGATAAATGACTAGCGTAATATGGATGCAAGTTCTTCAAAATATACTTCAGTCGATCCGGGTCGGCATAAGAGCATGTCAGTCGATTAAACATATTGATCATCACGGCTATATATAGATTGGGCTTCTCATCGGGGCCTTGCTTGCGCGCGCGGATTTCAGACCATAATTCCTCGTCATAGTCCAGAGGTAAAAAGTTCAAACGCAACTGTGCTACCAGCTCTGGCCAACTATAAACGCGATTTCTTATGGATCTAAACCATATTAAAGCCTGACCTTCGAATAGATCAATAGCACTACTGAACAATTGAGATTCCGACACGTTTCGAGCGACTTGTAGCTCTTCAACTCGTTCCAGAAAATAATTAAGCCCCATACGAGTGGCATCCCCACAAAACTTAAGATTCCATTTAACCACCGGAACCGAAGGGACAGACGTACCAGACATAACCGGCTGATTATGCGCTAAAATAACCGACGGCCTAGGATTAAAATTTAAGTTCCGTACCCGACTAACAAAAGCCGGCTCTTGCATGTTACTAGGCGAAGCGGGAGTTGATGCTTGAGCGTCCGTATCTTTATTATCAACCCGTGTCGACTCCTGATGCTCACCATCATTTTGAACAACCACGTCATCACCATCTCCCGGCGGCATACTAGCGACTTCCTTAACCGACAGGATCGATCGTTCCATCACAACCGCCAAATCATTATAATGTATCTCGGGGTTCTCGAATATTGAGGATAAACTGTCTAATAAATTTGAACAGCAACTTTCTATTTTAGAAATAGTCTCTTTAATATTTACCGCAACGGGCAACATACTTAACTCGGGTGAGGACATGCATAACACGAGTGTATAACTTATTGTATTCGCTCGTCAACGGCTTCAAACTAAATTCATCTATTAACGACACTAAAGTTTCTAATTTACTTCCACAAATGTCTAGTTCGCTTGGTGTGTCGAGTTCTACTCGAGCATACCCTTTACTCAATGAAGGATCGCTTCCTTCCAACCTTAATTGCTTGCGCAGAAGCTTACGTCTGTCGTCCACCTTTAAACCTGTGGAATCGACACCACGAATCAAGAGTTCGAAGGACAACTCGTCCTTGAGTAAATAATTAACGAAAACCCTTGGCTCCTCCATTTCAACCAAGACAGCAAGAAAGCCTTAATTTAAAAAAAATTATCAAAACCTTATCTCAAGCCAGAGAACGATACTGAACCTAGATAAAATAATCAAACTTAAGGAGCATAAACCTTAACGGCAACGATCTCCAAAAACCGAAAAAAAACTAATTGAGAAATTGACAACCCAAACCGCTCAGATTGAAAAATTAACAACCAAAAATAACCACAAAATCAAGCCCCACGTTGGGCGCCACGTGTAACACTTTGACACCCTCTCAGTGTTAAATGACCGGGCTCTTGGTCGGTGGCAAGGGTCGTGGGTTCAAAAAAACTAATCTAAATAAACAATTTAATAAATCAATAAAAGGGCGCCAAGTTATTTGGTTAATTCACCCTAACAAATAACTAAAACAAGGAAATTATGAACATTGAAGTATTCTGAATACTGAAAATAAATCGGTACCGCGTTTTACAATACAGGCCTTAACTTAATATCTACTCCCATTGTTGGTGTACTTAGTTGAGGTGATCTTGGCGGAAGAGGGCGTTCCGGTTGGTTGGAGGACACGCTACTTCTGCGAACGTGACCGTTGCTAACGGCGGAAAGATGGCGTTCCTAGCGGAGTGGTTCGCGTACACGCTACGGCTGCGTACTCGACGGCTCGGTGAACTGCGTATTACGCACGTGGCACCGGTTAGGAACACTCCCACCTACTAGATAATGCTTACGCGGCACTTCGCTGAACATTTATAATCACTTGCTCGATGAACGGTGTAATTACGCACGTGGCACTGGTTAGGAGCACTTCTAAACACTAGATAACTCTTCCAAACCACATACACCGGCTGACGGGGCACGTTTCCTTACACGTACAATAATGTTCAATTAAATATGCTTGATTTAACTACATTTATCACTAGCAAATATCCGTACAAACACTCAAATACGTCGATACATCGTAAGTAATCTATTCAGTACACTTTTACTCTGAATAAAATATCTTAACTACTTTAAATTCACACCACGTGCTTGACTCACGCATATCCCAGAGCCCGTGTCCTTTTGCTGACAACGGCCCGACAGGAAGTAACATTTTTACCCACGCTAAGCTGAGAAATTTGCAAAAGCGACGTTGCCACGTCTAACTCAACACTTTTAATTTAAAGATGAGACGTTGTCACGTCTAAATCATAATTTGAAATACAGGTGCTGGGTTGCCAAATCTGTACACGGCTTTTAAACCGTTACAAACGCTAATACAGATTGATGCAGAATGTTACTGTTTGTAAAATATTATTACGTATAATAACACGAATAAAGCATAACTAAATAATATAATAAATAACATTGCGCTAAGTTTAAGTACCTACTTAAAAATAAATATTTTAACAAAAAATATTTTAACATAAATATTAATTTGCACAATTTACACAAATCACAAACATTTGCAGTTTTGTTTGATTTATATTGTTTAATTTGGCCCTGGTGTCTTTTGAAAGCTTTGGGTTGGCATTTCTTGGAGTAGCACTTTTTTTGCAAATCTCTATGCTCTCTTCCACGTTCTTCAGCTAGATGTAATATAACATCACTTCTTGTCGTATTTTGACCTCTCACTTTCTTTTAAATAACCCACGCATTAATTAATGCTATTGGAGAAATTGTGAACTGGCCATCTTCGTGAACCTTCATTTATGGAATATTTTTTGCCGTTTGATCTAAACTGTCAACGCCATATTTTGTTTCATTTTAAAATATAAATGTTTCAGGTTTTTTCTTCATCTCTTGATCTACTGTTGTGGTTGTATGAAGCGTACTCAAAATTGTTACATTTTTATTTGCGTTAGCTTGATATATTGCCAGTGCACTATGATCCAGTTTCATTATTGTAGTAGAATATAATAATTGCGTTTTATTGTTTTTGCAAAGATATTGGAATTTCTTTTCGTGCCCGATTGATGGTGCCAACTATGGTAGTATTTTTTTTAGCCAACTCATTTGCCAGTTCCACACTAGTGAAGAAATTATCGGTAGTTATATTTCAACCTTTATTCGCAAACGGTTTCATTAATTTTAGTACAACATATTCAGCAAGTGGTTGATCAACCGGGCGCGTCTAATTTTTTCCTAAATATAGAACGCTAGCTGTTGTTTCGATAAGAAACATACATCAATCAATTTGCTAATGATTTGCCGCTACTTTTTTATAATGATTTTCAGTGTTAGCTTTGATCACTCAGATGAAATACAATGCGATTTTGATAACCAAGCTTAACACAAAAATCGATGTGATTTTGAGAGCATTCGTGCCTTTTAATTGCTTAGTTCAAATTATTCAAATCGCTATAGCCGTTGTCATTCCAAACGCTAACATCAACTGAAAACAGTAAACAGGGCCAACAAAATATTTTTTGTAAATATGCGCAATCACAAATCTAAGAAATATTAGTATAAACTGTGTTCTGAAAATGTCGCGTATATGATTTTGTTTTACTTGCTATATTTAATGGTGGCACAGGTTTTTTATTTTTAATAATGTTCTTTGACATAAATTAAATCTTATCCAACAATAAACGCTAAGCGCGAACACAATACTACCGCCAGGACTTCTCAAATGCGAGGCCCAGGGCAAACAATGTTTTTGAGGCCCTTCAGAATTAAAAACTATGAAGGAAATATACAAAATGTTAATGGTGATTCGATGATCGTAATAATTCGATAATAAATTATTAATAATAAAGTTTAAACATGAATTCGTAAATTTTAGTGTTTTACTTTAAAGGGCCATGTGTACAACGAATGTTTATGCAAATGCCACTTAAAGATTCGAATTGGGACCTGTTTGTTTGTATTTGTTCTTGAGGTATCATACGTTCTCGTGAGAACATGCTAAACACTGCTAACTTGAAAGTCATAAATGATGCGAGAATTGCGTTGCAGATATGTTAAGGGTTGCAGATAAGATTTCGGAGTTTTATCAGCCAGCTGTTTGCTGGGAATGCCGGAAGTTTGGCAATACGTCTGTTTATAATATTTGTTACCGGTCATTGAATCGTATAAATTGATTTCTAACGCAAATATTGTTAAACTAAAACTATCGAAATGTGCATAATTTGGGATTTCAATGAATTATTGTGATTGCATTCAGACTTGTGGGAATAAATCTGGCATTCCATGATTAAGCCGTGTAAAGGGTAGGGGTACGTACCCGCGATGCGAGAATACGTACCCCACTTATTAACAGGCGATTTACAACCCCACCAAAGAGTAAAAACTATGTTTATAAACTTTTGACAAATACGGGAATAGAAACAATATTTGAGTAGCCTATTACCGCGAGATTTAGTAGATTTGCAACGGTATTGCTTTTTTATACAATTCTTTTTTAAGTAAAAGAATGTACCTAACCAAACAAATGTTTTACTTATGCAGTACCAGGCTAGCTATCTCAGGATTCGTGATTTTTTTTTTATTAGGTGCTATAAATAAATTTACTCTCCTGTTGGCTTACAAGTCCGTATACAAATACACCTATGTATATTCAATAATACACACGGATGCAAAACAACATATCAAATCTTTTATTCGTATATAAAGTATTCGAACTTTATAAACATAAAACAACTTCTGTAATTCTAAAATCATTCATGTTGATTTTAGCAACATAACTAAATTATAATGAAAGTAACATAAGCATTTAAATGTATTAAACTAAACATTCAAAGATAACTGCAATGTGATCACAAGACACTTCCGGAAATCTCTATGCGGGATTATGTTAAATGATTACTATTAACAAACGTAGTATACGTGTAGTGAACATTTACAGCAAAGAAACATTAGAATAACCATCAGCTTGGCAAATTACAACGCCCAACGCAATTGAACATACAAATATACATCGATTACAGTTTTAATACGACAAACATTAGTAACTAGGTACAATGAATTATTATCAATATTTTAACATAACTGTAACAATTAATTATGATATACAATCTATGTTAACCAGAGCCGGATTTGCTTCGCCAGCAGTCAATGGCGTATCGTCATCAGCGTGGACTCTGGTGCAAGTCTGTATATGGGGCCATAAAATATATATTTCTGAAAAAAAAAATGTTGCGATCTAAACTTAAAAAAAACACCTAAATTTTGGGAAATAAATCCTAATGGGTATCCAATAGTGGTGCAGGCATACCATCTGCGTCATAGGATGATACGCCACTGGCCCCCATAAAAAAATTAGTAAATTTTAAAAATAAAGTATTATTTAATGTCTGTGGTAAGCATACAACTGTAGTAATTTCTATTTCATCGATTGATTTTTCATGAGGATGTTTTGTTGCGATTCTGTTTGTTTTATTACAAAACTGTCCAATTTACCGCTTTTTGCGATTATGTCCCGTAATTTATTTTTCTTTTCCTGTGCTATTTTTCTACACTGAAATCTGAAATCCGCAATTTCTTTTGTGACCTGACATTCTTAGGCCTAGCACACACAGAGCGTTTTCTGTCGCGCGACTTCAGTCGCGCGTTTGTGAAGTACTAGCAATTGCATGTACACATACGACGACCAAAGTCGCGCGACTATGTGTGTACGCGTACCTACATGCAATTGCTAGTACTCCAACAAACGCGCGACTCGAGTCGCGCGACAGAAAACGCTCTGTGTGTGTGAGGCCTAAAGGTGTATTTCGCTTGCAACTGTGCTTTTACATGCGTCTGTTGTCAATATTGCCGGCCTATTCCTCATCGGGAACGAATTTTCGAATGCAGCACCGAAGTCGTGACATGCTTGCATAGTTTACAAGTTTCCTGTACTCGACGTGTGAGCGCCGTCTCTAATTTTTATGATTTGTGGAAGAAAAAACGCCCCATTTTGTTCGACGCCCTAGGCAGTTGCCTAGTTTTGCCTGTATGTAAATCCGGCTATGATGTTAACCACTGCTTGTGCTGCCTTAGATTTGCAGCGCACGTTGTCCGTGTGATGCCTGCGTTGTCGGTTTTGCGTCACAAAGAAATCACGTATCAAAGCACTAGTTCGGAAGTTTTATCATGCGCACTTTACAACATGTTGAATATGTACCTAGATGAATTGAGTACTTACAATTTTTAAATTAATATTTTCTAACATATTGACATCTTCCTTTCTGAATTCTTTTCTGGTTTCTTATAGATTTCATATTCGTCATCTGGGTTTTCCTTTTCATTCCATGCTATTCTTGACAGACAATCTGCTATGAACGTTTCTTTTCCTCTAAGGTATCGTATGTTCAATTTAAATTTTTGTAATTGCAACATCATTATTTGTAGTCGTTTGGGTGCTGAGAGTAGATTTTTTACATATAATCTCAAGCGTATTCGCTGGAGTCATTGCAAAGTCATGGTTTTTCTACATCATAATATTTAAGAACAAGTGTGTTAGCGATCAGATATTTAATTGTCTGAAAATTCCTTTCTTGGTTTGATTGCCAAGTGAATTAATTCTGTCTTTCTGTATTAAATAGGTTCACTCAGTTCCGACAACTTTGGTATGAATTTTGCTAAGTACGTCACACAACCTAAAAAAACGTTGTACTGCTATTTTAGTTTGTGGTCTCGGCGTGTTTATGATTCCTCTAATTTTTTCTGGGTCTGGGTTTGCCCCTTTGTCTGTCAAAATATCTCCAATGTATGGCACTGACCTCATTAATAGCTTCATTTTTGATTTATTTATTTTCAAATTAACTTATCTGTAATGCCTCAAAACTCTTCACGTGATCTTTCCTTGCCTCATCAGTCGCACCTCTAGCAATTATTAATATGTCATCTGCAATTACTTTTACGCCATCTTGCCCCTCAATAACTTCTTGCTGTCTTATCTGATATTCCTCTGGTGCGGTACTAATTCCAAATGGCATTCTTAGCCACTTATATCTTCCTATCGGCCGGCGTCCAAAATGTTGTAAGATTTGTACTTTCTTCTTCGAGCTCTACCTGCCAAAACGCATCAACTTTGCATCCACTACTGAGAATAATCTTGCATTTGTTAAATCCGGTAGCATTTCGTCTATGGTCGGTAGTTGATAGTTAGATCTCGTCAGTGCTTTATTTAGATCCTGTGGATCTAGGATTTGGGAAGAATCGTTTTTTTTTTTTGATTCGACGAATCCGAATCGAATCCACGATTATTTTACGAATCCGAATCAGGATCCAAAACCGGTTCTAAAATAAAATGAATTTCAGTTCCACAAAAATTATTGTATGGTGTTTGAATTTCGCGCAAATTTTAAAATTACAGGCAATGTTGAGTTTGTGTTACACTTGCATCGATTTTAATTTTATATTTTCCTGGCAATTTTCCTAGTCCTTTAAACACATCTTCGTACCTTGTCACAAGCTCTGTTATTTCTTCGTTAGGTGTTAATTCTTCTACCTTACATAAATTAACGTTTACTGCTATTTCTGAATTTCGCAACAATAGCCGAGATATTTAAGTTTAAAAATTTTGATCGATTTCGGTTTTTTCGTTATATCACGCAAGTCATGGAATTTTTAAACAAAACAAAATCTGGTTTGAAATACACACCTAAATAGCTAACTTTTGTCCCATTTAACCAACCTTGTATTTTCATTATTTACGGAGATAGCAATAGTGGCCCATTGAAAAGTGAAACACCCTGTATAATCAAATTCCCATCTACCCGTAGGTGTAGGGATGTGTGCCTATCTATGTACTGTGCAGGAATTTGCACTATTGTTTTTTATTCTGTGCCATTTCTTTTGCTTCGCGCCATGATTTTCCTTTCTTCTCCAAAATTTTTGATACCGCCTTTCTTCTCCAAAATTTTTTATACCGCCTTTTCCCATGTTTCTCTCGGTCTTCCTCTTTTCCTCCTTGTTTGTATTCTTGCTTCCCACACTCTCTTTACCTGTCTTCTTGCGTCCATCCTCTGTAGATGTCCCCACCAGCTCAGTTGCCTAGTTTCTATGAATTCCAGAATAGATTCTACTTCTAATTCGTTTCTAATTTGTTCGTTTCTTATTTTGTCCGTTCTTGTTACACCTCTTACTCTTCTTAAAAATTTCATTTCGACAGCTTGTATTTTACTTTTTTGGTTAGTTGTTAGTGTCGAGGACTCGCATCCAAAAGTTAATATTGGTCTGAATATTGTGCGGTATACATTTATTTTAGTCTTTTTTGATATCTCTTTTTTATTGACGAACGTCTTGTCGATGGCATAGTATGTTTTCATTTCTTTTTTTATTCTCTTGTTAATTTCCACTTCCTGTAGTCCTATCTTCTCGATTGCTACTCCAAGGTAGTCAAAATTCTGTAGGGTTTCAATTTTATCTCCTTCAATTTCTATGTTTATGTTCTCGTTTCCTTCGTTTGTCGTCATCACTTTTGTTTTCTTGTGATTTATTTCCATTCCATTTTCTTCTAATACTTTTTTCCAAATTGTCATACGAAAATAAATAAAAAAACGTTCTTTATGTTGCCGCAATATGGGATACAAAGTATGAAATGAAATTCTCCTTCCTTCTCACAAAGCGTATTGACGTTATGCACATATTTTCTTTTCTTTTTTCTATAACAAAAAGGTACTTACTTTATATAAAATACAATAAATGTTTCAAACTTTTGTTTTAAATGTAGTTTTCCATAATCAGCTAAAATAATAAAATAAAAATTAATATATACGCACCTATTTTGCTGCTCTTCTTCGTCTAACAGTGCTGCTAGAAGAAGGGCCCTGTTTTGAAGTTGTCTTCTTTGAAACACATTATGAACTAATTAGAAAATCAAATACGAAATTTAATTATCTTTTGCTCCTCCTGTTTTGCTGTCTCGATCACCTCCATTTGCATATGGCTGGGTACTGAGTCTATATTTATTGAGAAAATCGAAGAAAACAAAATTTGCCTTCCAAAGAATTACAATCTTTAAACTTTGTTTCAAATTCAGATGATTTGAAGCCGGATATTACGAGTTCTGGTTTAAAACCAATTTCCCATAATATCCGTATAAACTTGGAAAATTGTTTATTGAAAAGAAACGTTCTTGGATTTTCACCATTGTAGTCAATAAGCATTTTCTTCCACGCGGTTTTAAGTGGTTTAAACACAGTTTTGTCCAAAGGCTGCATAAAGTGCGTCATGTAAGGACGCAGTCGTATCAAAATAACGTCATAATCAGTCAAATGGGATGAGGCTCCATCGTATATCAGGATAACTTTTTTAGTTCTAGTTTCTAACAGGGATATATATTTTTTAAATACTCATAGGAACCATTGATAAAATATGTCGCCCTCCATCCATCCCTTTTTTGCGCAGTAGTACTTTTTTTGACAGAAGCAGCAATATTCTTGGAAACCCTTTTTAGTCCTTTTGGTGCCACAAGTCTGACATCTTTTGGATCGTGACAAAAGCCTGATTTGTCGCAGTTAAATATTAGTCCACCATCCTCTGAAGTAATCTTTTCTTGCTTTAAAACTTTTTTAAAATTATTATACCAGTTCATTGGGAAAGAAAACAGCAAATCCTTTCTAAAGTAAAAAAGTGCTCTACGAACTGCTACAATATCTTTTATAGTTGTTGGGTTGATTTGTCGTAAAATGAGTGGAATGTATGTTTTTGATTCTCTATTGCCAGAACAATAATTTACTATTATACATAGCAATTGTAACGTACATGTGCTTCGTTCGAAAGTCTGTTGAGCACTACCAATATTATGGTTAGGGGTAGGCAGACCCGTAATAGGTATTTTTATATAACCTTAACAATAGTTCATAAAGACAAGACTTAACGATAAAAAAAAGTAAATATTTTATTTAAAAAAAAAAAAACTACTTTGGAGTTTAGGGTACAAAATTACGCATCGGTGCGCAAAAACAAAACACTGTTTATAGTTGAAAACGATTTAAGGTCAAATGATCACAAACAACCTTTATTCGAAACATTTTTTTGTAAAGTTATTACAAGACGACATACTGACGCGTTACCTTACTTGTTGTACACATTGTATAAATGATACTTTTATCAAAGAACAAACGTGACTGGATGCATTATATTATGTTGTTAAAGGAAAACATAAAAAATAGTTTCGTTTTTACCGGTAACTATTTAAAAATACCTCGCTAGAGAGGGTTAAGGGTTTTTTCTATATTTATACTCACTTTGGTCTACCACTTTCGACACTACTCTTCCTATTGGCGGAACAACATTCACCGGAGTTGACGACTTATCTGTAAATGAATTTATTTATATCAAAAAAAATATTTACATTAATTCATAAGTAATATCCGCAGTGTAGTGGATGTTGTTAACATAAATTATTTATAGCAATACATAGTTTTGTGGAAAAAAAAGTAGTTGAATCGGGCAAAAAACACAGCCCTAAGTGAAAATAGATGTGTATTTGACATTCAAAACAAATTTTGGAGATATTTTCAAAGTTTTCTATTCGAGTTTGATTCAATCTAATATTGTGTTGGTGCCCGTCAATTACATATAATAATTAAACCTGCAATAACTCAAGAAATATAAATTTTGGACATAATATACCTATGATAGTTTTTAAAGACAAATCACTTATCGATAAGAAAATGTAAATGTTCCATTAAAAAAAAAAAAACTGACTTATTCGTGTTTGGAGTTAAGTCAATTGGAGCGGGCATGTATTATTTTGAAATATAACCATTTAACAACTACTATGACACTATTGTTAACAAAAGTATTAAGGGAATTCGTTCTGAAATTGGAGTAATATTTTCGCAAAGTCCTATTTCTGTTAATATTTTCAATAAAACTTGACTAACTTAAAAACGATTCATTTTAAATACATTAAACCTTATACATTTTGAAAAACAAATTTAAATTTAAATCTAAGACACGAAAAATACAAAGGGTTTTCTTTTTAAAGCAACAAAATTACGCATGGGTGCGCAAAAACAAAACACTGTTAATTGTTGAAAACAGTTTAAGGTCAAATTACCACAAACAACTTTTATACGAAACATTTTTTCGTAAAGTTATTACAAGACGACATACTGACGCGTTACCTTACTTGTTGTACACACTGTATAAATAATAGTTTTATCAAAGAACAAAAGTGACTCTGAATGCATTGTATTATGTTGTATAAAGGAAAAACATAAAAAATAGTTTCGCTTTTACCGGTAACTATTTTAAAAATACCTCGCTATTGGGTTAAGGGGTTTTTCTATATTTATACTCACTTTTCACTACCGGTATTAAACGCCCTCCGGGGCCCCTCTCTCACCCTAGCCCTATGAGCCCTTTTCTTCTTGGCATGTTGCTGTAAATAAAACGGTAATAAAAGTTTATTGCAGAACATAATATAAGAAAGAAAGGATATTTTGGTTTACATTAAAAATCAACAATTAGAAGGTAAAGAAAGGTTCCATTTGAAGAGTGACATGATAAGGGTCGAAATAAAACACTTTGAAGTAAGTTATTGTGTTTTCCATGGCAACGTTGATGGTTTATCTTTAGTTCTCTAAATTTTTCAAGTAATTTCGCTTATTTTTGAAAATAGACTGATGATTAATTATATCATTGTAAAGAGAAAAAAATAATCTTTAAATCTAAGTCATAATCTACTAAGAGGAACGATAATATTGCTAATAAGTAAATTGAAAACACACATACAAAATATTCTGGTAACAATAACTAAAATATTCCGCGCACAAGTTAACTCGCTGAGATTATCCCATGAACTATTATAATTTAGATTATTTTCTTGTGAAAATGATAACAGCCAAGGGGTTGTTTTGTGTACAACAAAGTGGGAGAAAATTGTTGCTAACCACTTTTAATACCTGCACCTGTAAATTATCTGCAACTGTTCATAATTACTTAATGCTCCCTGGAATTTGACGCAAGGTCATTTGTAAGAAAATTAAAATGAAAATAAATTTCAAAGTAGAATGATTAACTTTAAACTCATCCTAAACGCTTTACCATTAAAGAACTATTATTGTACCCACTCATAAGTACACTAATAATCTGATGTGTTTATGTATATTCTGATTTTACATTTGTTTTTATTGATTTTAATTTTCTCTTTCCAGCAATTTTGCCGCCCCTAAATTTGCCGCACTGGGCAATTGCCCTGCTCGCGCCCCCCTAGATCTGACCCTGCACACCTTTAGGACTTACTTTAACGCTTTCATTCTGTTCTAACTATGAATTTGGAAAAGCTGTGTCTTCTTGCAGTTGTTGCAGTTTGCATTCCAAAACAGAATAAAAAAAGAAAAAAAGAACGAAATAGGTAAAATCGTGGTTAGCCAGACGTGCTATTCACTCGCATACAACCTTATTAAATGAGCTGCGATTGTTAGAAGCAGACGATTTTAGAAATTATCTGAGAATAAATGAAGATACATATGCTGAATTGTTAAATTTAATTACACCAATTGTTCAACGACAGTATTCAATATTAAGGTAACCTATAACCCTGCATGAAAAACTTTCATGCATTCTACGATTTTTAGCTGCAGGTAGGGTTTTTCGGATCCGGGTACCCGGATTCGGATTCGCCGAATCCCACTGTAAATATTCGGATTCGATATTCGGTTTAAGATTCGACGAATCTCGGGTTAGGTCTTATTAACGCTACCACACCAACGAAAATACCTACTTAATTTTGCAACAAATATTGTTTGATGAAGAAGATAAAAATAAAGAAATAGAGCATTCAGCTGAGGGTGATTGCAAAAATATTGCAGGTGCAGATGATGTTCAAGTGTTAACGCTGGAAGAGAGAATATTGAAAATGGAAAAACGCCCTATATTATCAAAGTCTCAAGATAAATTTGCCGGCCTTAAAAAAAGAGTTTACATTATTTTCAAATACCAAAATTAGAACGGACTATTTAGAAAAATTATATCGAGCAATCATAACTTCAAAAAGAACTTCCTCTGTAGCAAATAATTTTTGCACAAAGATTCGTTCAAGATTGTTGGATACATCTTTAAATGCTTTAGTTGTTTGAAATTTTATTTTTTGAGTAAAAATTAATTTTTTAACATTTTTATTTTACTCACAATCAGTAATACATACTTATTTTTTGTTACCAAAATTTATTAGAGAATATGTTTCAATTTATTTATTGTTGTTTTTAGTTATTTACTTATGAAATATAAATTTTTTATGAAATGTACTCATTAAGGTATTAAGACTTTTTTTTTATTATTAAAGACTGAACTTTAATTTATTATTGTATTTAGTTCTCAAATATATATTTTTCTAAATATGACCATTAAGAGATTAAGACTCTTTTTAAATTATTAGAGAATAAACTTTAATTAGGTATTGTTTTTGGTAATTAAATATTATCATAATACACTAATATACTTGTTATTTCACTTCATACTTTAACAATGAAATACAGTGCCATATAACTGATTGAAGGCGTTTAAATTATTAATATAAACATTAATTAACCTAACTTCGTGTTAGTAAAACCCTTTGATGCGCTATTGATAAAACTGACAACCGCTAACAAATATTGTAAATCGTCTGTAATTTTTAAATTTGCGAAATTCATACACTATACAATAATTTTTTATAGCACTGTACTTCATTTTATTTTTGAACTGGATTCGGATCCGGATTCGGATTCGTAAAATAATCGTGAATTAGATTCGGATTCCAAAAAGACCGAATCTTCCCAAACCCTAGCTGCAGGGCGAAGTTTTGAAGATTTGAAATACTCTGTTGCTATCTCGCTACAAGCTCTTGAGCAAATTATACTTCGCAAAGAGTTAATTTTCTTTATTACATCGTCTTTGTTAGCATCTTCGTTTATTTCTTTAAGTTTTTCCAATAAAATGTTATAAGCAGCTCTTCACGTTTGCTTTTGTCACTATACTGTTTGGATTTAACTTTCCATAAACATGCGTTTTCTTTATATAACTGTATGAAATCACGCAAGACAGCCTCTGTTTTTCGGTTAAGGTAGGGTTGCTATGATTAGACCACTTAACTTTGTTGCAGTGTTAATAGTAAATTATTATTCATACAAGTTAAATTGATGTTTTACCACAAGTGCTTTTTAAAAAGATTTTATTAACTTCAAAATACATCTAACAGTCTTAAGGTCTAGATTCTAACTAACTTAAAAACAAACATTTACAAATATTTTAATTATGCTTGATGAATAGTCTACTCATTGGAACACGTGCAACAATAACTTATGTTTGGGCGACGACGTAAAGTGTTCATAAATCGCAGGTTATGTTAGGGTGTAGGGACCAATATATGTATAACTTACATGAAAACCAAGTTTTTTTTTTTTAATAAACGATTAATTTTATTATTTATATTCTCAGTAACAGTACAATAAAATTAACAATTTTCGAATATTAACAGAAAAACGAACTTGGTATTTGTTGCCTTCTTTGGGCCACCATCGCCTTGATTGGACCACCAAGTTTCCACCATTGGACTTTATAAAAAGAGTAACGATTTGTACGTTAACGCCCCGGCTCCACGTACGATATTTTAACGCATGTATCTGCGTTAAATTGACGGGCAAAAATAGGTAACATTAGTTTAAATGAGAGGTGGCTCCACGTCCGATAACGGATCGTACTACTTCTGCGTCTTCAAAGTCATAACGCACTTGGACGCAGCTTGTTCCATTTTCAATCCGATAAATAATCGAGTCAGTATCGTGACACGCGGCTCCATGTGCGTTGTGCATGCGTCCGTCCGCCTACTCCTACTGGTGACATTGTCTTGTGAATTTTAATTCTCTTGATTTGCCCGCTTTTGCTATTTTCCACTGCGAAATGTCGGAAATAGATAGCGAAATTTTAATTTTAGAAGTAGAGAAGCATCCATGCCTGTATGATTTAGGCAACGAAAACTATAAAAATAGAACAGCCAAAATGGCAGCATGGATAGAAGTTTACATTTTTCTCTTGCCAGGGCACTGATCCCTGGTCGGGACAAAAATATGAAGTAATTAAATCTTTGATGTGAATTCCATTAAGGTTTCCCCTAGTTCCCAAAGCATGAATACTATCTAAAGAGCACGTTAATGTGTCTTCGAATTGATAGCCATCACGTTTTCTGACAAAATTGTGCAGTGCACAACATTTTTTAATGATACAGTCAGCAAAGTCAGGATTAACATCAATCGGATGATGAAAAATTCGGCATTTATTGGCCAATATACCAAACGTACACTCTCTACATACCGTCGTGCTTTTGAAAGATGGCAATTGAAGATCTTCTCATGCGTAAGGTTTCTGTTTGGGAAACGCCTCATTTAATTTTTACTTAAGGCAAATGCAGAACTATCGAGCGGTAGAATGTCGTACGTGGAGCCAGGTTGTTGCGTTTTGCTTCCGATATAGGTACGTTTTGAAAACGATACGGGGTACACGATGCGTTTTTAGTCCGTCAATTTAACGCAGATACATGCGTTAAAATATCGTACGTGGAGCCGTGGCTTAATTAAAGTAGAACGATTTACGTATGTATGTATCACATATATACCAATTTGCAGATTTACTAACTCAAGCGCAATCTTCGTGAACCCAGTCTTTACATATTATACATTGTATCATATCTTACTTTTGCACATTGGAAACAGATATTACAAAACCATTTATCAAGATCTTTATTTGATTTACGGTTTGGATTCCTTTTCGGCTGTTTACCCAATTTTATTTTATTTTCGGGTACTGAAAAAACGTAATCATTATCGTCGGAGACAATGTTTTTGTCTCTCTGTTTGAGTATTACCACGTAGGGATTGTAATACCGGTAAACCGGTTTACCGGTAAATCGCAAAAAATGCTCTTCAAATTTTACCGGTAATTTTCCAGTTTTTTACCGGTAATTCCGGTAATTTTACAATATCTTTTTAATCATGATAAAAATCTAAATCAAATAATCGAAAAAAAATTGACGTATTTTCAAAGAGAAAAAAAGGGGAATTCATACAACTGGCATATGATTGTTTACTCACTACACGACTAGGGATTGTAATAAATCGCAAAAAATGCTTTTCAAATTTAACCGGTAATTTGCCAGTTTTTTACCGGGAATTCCGGTAATTTTCAATATCTTTCTAATCATGATAAAAAGCTAAATCAAATAATAGAAAAAAAAAATGAAGTATTTTCAAAGAGAAAAAATAAGGAGAAAGCATACACATGGCATATGATTGTTTGATTGTTTACTCACTACTCGACCAACAAGTGTAGTAGAATCCGAAAAAGCTTTTTCCGCGGCTGGATTATTTTGTACAAAAATTAGGTCGCAATTAGGAGACGATAGTTAAGATAAATTATATTTTCTACGTGGTTATTTTTTAAGAAAAGTTTAAAATAAAAAATATTGTTAATAGTTTGACAACATAGGTATATTATGTTAAATCATTTTATATTTTATGTTCAGTTTTATTTTCATGTGTTTTTTGTAATGCTGGATTATATTTTTTGTAATATTTTTATTTTATATATTATATATTGTCATTTTATATTGTGTTATATTAATATTACATAAAAATATATTAGATTCGTTAATGGCTGTTAACTAATATATTGTATGAAACTAATTGGGATAGTTTAGGCTTCAACTATCTCAATCAGTTCCATAATAAATAAATGTATATAAATATATTTATTTTTAATATGATTTTCGGAGTTTATCCGGGTAATATTTAAATTGGATCGACGTTTCGGCAAGCTCTCACTATAGGGGAGACGCGGATAAACTCCGAAAACTACATTAAAAATGTTAGTAACCGCAAAAAATCTAAAAAAAAACAATATAATATAAATATATATAATAATATGATTTACCGGTAAATTACCGGTAAACCGGTTTTGATTGACAGTTTTACCGAATTACCGGTAATTCAAAAAGTCGGTAAATTTACAATCCCTATTACCACGATAAAATCTTGTAATATTTCTGTTACTAAATTATCTACAGTTCTGGACCCTTTTCCACTGTTTAATATGCGTTTGTATTTCGTGGTTAACACTTTTTCGGCATCGGTTAATATATTTTCGAAGTCCTCAAAGTTATTTGTTTATCGCTTACATAATCTTTAAATACTGCACTTCGCCGATTCGTCTTCGATTAAAAATAATTAACAATGCCAACGTATATTGCATTAACAATTTAAACGTATTTTCGTTGTCATTTCTATAAAGAAACAGTTTTTTTTTTTGCAATTTTGAGCTAATTGAAATGTTTCATCTATGAATACTTTCACATCACTTGCTAGTGGTAGAAGCAATGTTTTATTCCAACGCTGTTCCTGTAAGTCTTTATTCGCTGTAGAAGCTAACTCGATGGACCATCGACTATTAACTAGTTTTTTTTATATTTTACATTTTGTAGTCGTTCGTTGAGTTCAGTTTGTGAATTAAATTGAAAACATGTTTATTTTTAAAATTTAATATACGCCTTCGTCGCACGCAAATTTTAAAGACGTCCCAATATTTTTTTTCGGAGTTGTACCCCGAAATTTGTCTCGTCGCGGACTATACATTTTCGAAATTTTGTGAATGAAGAAGATCGCTCTTAGTAACCCAATTGCACATGCATGAGATTCAAATAAATCCTTTTCCTTGTTATATTTAGCTACAGTTTTAGTGGCTCGAACAACCAAATTAAAATATTGTGGTTGCTATGCTTGAAATAAGTTTTTAATTCATTGTGCTAGCTTTTTAATCTCTACTAATAATTTCGCCAACTCCCGCATTTTTCTTAAATTTACATTTATAAAATGTTTTTCTCTGTGTATTTTCTTGCCCCAAATGCACAAATCAGTGTATCTTTTTTCGCTACAAGGGAAATATGATCAACCTTTATGCGGAGAAATACATTTTGCTGCAATTCTTATTAAGTAATTTTGTGCATCAGCTTGAGGATGTTAAAATATTGCGCTCATAACTTGGGTCCTACAACGCCAGCATTTGTTGATAAAGTGGTACATCATAAGTAGAACACACTACTCGCATAAATATGTGTTTATAGGAAAGAATGACAAAGATGAAACTACAATAAAAAAGAGCTAGCAACAGAAAATCCAAAATCTTGGGACAGTCGCGCTGGGGTAGTTAAGAACCAACCTCCGAGAAATGTACAGCCGGTCGAGTTTGTTGTTAAAATTGTTGTGTTTTAATTGTTTCTTACCGTGTAATAATGGCTCTAGACCTGTGTATTACATAAAACAACGTTTAAGGGCCCAACCACGTTATAAAGATGATCACTAGCCATAAATAAAACAATATACATAAGAGTAATGCGTACTCTTCCACAACAGTGCGGCCTATGTACAGTACGGTCCGTCACAATACCAAATGTTATAAAGTCGTTCTTCTATGGAGATATTTTTGTCCAGAAAAGCTGATATTACATAATGCATTAGCTTTAAGTATGCTATCGTACCTGAACTGCTCGGTAAATTTCTCAGTGCATTCATAACCTTGGTGGAGCAGATTTTTTCGGCTGCAAGAAAATTCATTTTGTCATCAGATTTTATATCTGATTCCACTAAAAAATGCTTATCTTTAGAAAATTGTTTTATTAGTATACAGGGTGGTGCTTTTTTCGAAAAGAAATCCTGGATATTTTGATTAGTTTTTGATTTATTATAAAAAAACTGAAAAATGTGATTTTAGAAAAATATGATTATCTCCCCTACCATTGACGCTATTTCATTTAAACTTGGTAACTTTATGTTTTTGACCATCCTGGGTTTGATGACGTCAACAGAAATTTTCTAAGCCTTCTAGATTTTAAGTTGCGATCGGCAACTTTTTTATTTCTTATGGCCGCCATATTGGACATTTACACCATCAGACAGACAAAAAAATTAGCTTTTCATATTGATAACCAACATACCTTTTTTCTTTCAAAAAACTTGTTGAATTTTTAAAATTTGTCTAAATAATTCATAAAATCGAGAATGCTCTGAAAAACAATTGAAACTATAATATAAATAAAAGCTACAGAACATTTTATTGGTCTAATGATAACGAAATTAAGATTGTTGGAAACATATTTAGAAGATATGTTAGGCAAATTGCCATTATTAACAATTCAAAATCATCAGTAGTTTCAGCAAGAAGGAGCTGGTCCTCACAACGCCCGCATTGTAAAAGGATATTATTAATTTAGATGTACGCTTTCAAAATTCATGACTTGGTACGTTTGGTCCTGTCCATTGGCCTCCGCGATCGCCATGTTTAACGCCTATGGATTACTTTTACATTGACGTAGTTGTTTATGCAATCCTAACGGAAAATATTGAACTTATTCGCCGTAAAATCAAAAATGCTTTCGACTCTATATCGAGACAAACTATCCTAAATCTAATTTTTTTGTCTGTCTGATGGTGTAAAAATCCAATATGGCGGCCATAAGAAATAAAAAAGTTGACTATCGCAACTTAAAATCTAGAAGGCTTAGAAAATTTCTGCTGACGTTATCAAACCCAGGACGGTCAAAAACATACAATTACCAAGTTTAAATGAAATAGCAACAATGGTAGGGAAGATAATCATATTTTTCTAAAATCACATTTTTCAGTTTTTTTGTAATAAATCAAAAACGAATCAAAATATCCAGGATTTCTTTTCAGATTCTTAATCGCCATAAAAATGTGCAACTTTTCTCTAATTTAACTGACCTTGTATCTCTTACCGTTTCCAAGATAGCAATGGTGAGCATCGAAAAAAGCACCACCCTGTATACATATAGATGACTTGGAGATGCAACATATTATGCTACCGGTAATACAATGGACGGTTTTGTCTTGTTTTTAGTTTAGTGGCAATGTGGATAGTATCTTGAATATAACATTCCTGGTTGCAATCCATCGACAGTCTAAACCACTCCCATCCTGCGTGATTTTCTGAACAGTTTTCTGATGGAAATATTGATTTTAATTTCATGGCCTTCAGTAAGCGGCTATCTCAGTCAGCAGAAAATCCTAAAACACTAATTCCAAAGTCATTGGCTAATTGTTTTACAGTACTCCATATAATAACATCTTTAAAGTTAAATTTATTATTTGTGTCGAAGGCAGCTAAGCAAAGCGCAGGCGCGAAATTTTGCGAGCTTATAATGTCATAAACTAAAAAAAAACAATAGATATAAAAAACCATTGTTTACTTACTAATAGTTTTTCCGACAAAGGTTCTTTAAAAATCTTATTAATTTCTAAGATTATTTATTCTCGTGAATTTATTTTTGTTTTTGAATTACCACCATTAGGGTCGTCTATATAGTAATTAATATTAAAATCTGCGTCTTTTGATTCTATGCTTTAAAAGCCGATACATAACTGCCTGAACATATATCATTCTGCTTACATATTTCTAAACGCTTTTTACACCCTGATTTCAAGTTAATATTATTAGTTGAATTAGTAACTACGTTGTCTTACAAAGGAAAAAGCGTTGTAAAGAGCATGTTTAGATCTGTACAGTGTTGTTCATATGGTTTCTCTGGAAGTTTATGTTTTTTGTGCAAAAATGATATAAATTTCTTTTGAATTCCCTCGATTTTACTAGCGTAGATGTCATATTGTGGGTTCCATATGATAGAGGCAAAATTTAAAATGCCATTAACATAATGAATAATACAGTGTTCTAATAGCATTAACATTATTGAAATGTTTTGAGCAGGGTATTATAAAACCAAGCATTTTAAGAGATTTATTTGTTATGTATTCGATATGTTCAGCAAAAAGAAGTTTAGGGTCTCATAGGATTCCTAAATCTTTTACCACTGTGGTGTTCATGAGTTAAATTATTCAAAGAATAGTTATGTGTATGTGGGATTTTATTTTTGTTTCGGGTAAAATTTATTTTACAGCACTTACTGACATTCAAGGCAAGTTTGTTTATTTGACGGTATATTTATAATCTGTGGAGATCCTCTAGTAGTAGTAGACAATCTGTAATATTTGTTATTGTTTTAAATATTTTTAAATTATCAGCTTATTGTAGGTATTCACAATTTAGAAAGCAATGCTGTATGTCATTGATGTAAATATTAAATAGCAATGGTGCTAAGAGACTGCCCTGAGGGACTTCGGATGTTACTTTGACAGATGTAGATATGAAACCATTTAATTTTAGAGCCTGTGATCTATTGTAGGATATGTTATGTATTTAATAAAACTATTCTATATTAATATAACGTTTATTAGAACTTGAGTAGGTTATGAGTACCTTAGCAGCGTGCAGCGAGATTATGACTGGTCTAGTGGTTGTCTACCAACCTTATTATTCTTTGTTGCCACATATATAACATCCCCCCTATTTAACAATAGGAGAGAAGTGTGTACCTTGAGACGAAAAAATTCAAAGCTGCTAATCTTTTATTTTTTTTAAGAAATGAAAAAACAATAATTTTTATTGTAAAATAATACTTTATTAGTAACATATTTTTTAACATAAACAGAAAGTAGTATAAAAATAAAACTCAAAATTCATTATTTTATGTTAAGTGTTTTATGTCCCGAGGTACAAACACTGTGTGTACCTTGAGACATACGTCAGTGTACCTCGGGACTTAATAATCAAACGTTTTATTCCACATTATAAACAGAAAGGTCGACAGAAAATTTCATGTCTTTGCTCGTTCTTTCTGTGCCACCTATTATATCGGGTGAAGGTAATTTCATTACAACATCAGTGGCTTGTAGTTCATAAACAGTGTCATCTGCAATAACGAATTTGTTGCAGGCTTTCTTTTTTAGATATTTTATGGCTAAAGTATCATCTGGTAATATTTCAACAATATTTGCAACGTAGTATTTACTTAATTTTTTGGAAGATAGGTTTACCAATATAAAATCATTTGCTTTTAGATCGTTATTTATTTCGTCGTCTTCGGTTTCTAATTCTTTCCACTCAGTATCTTCTAAACTGTCATCGGATTCCACAAACTCTTCATTATCTTCTGAACTACTGCTGAATACTATTTTTCTCTTTTTTACTGTTGTCTTTTTGAGCTGATTTTTTTTTCTTTCATAGCTGCCTGTTCTTCAACCTCCCGTTTTTCAGGTGTATCAGTTAATATCCTGCAACGACCTGATTTTCTGCCACCACGTTTAGTACCTTTTCTAGGTTTTGCCTTTGGAAAGGGCCTGATTTGTTCGGGTGTCACATGAAACTGAGTAGCAACTTGAGAAGTAGATGATTCAGTTAACGTTTCTTCTGTAGTATTTAGTAGCCTGATCTTTTCGGGTGTCAAATGAAGCTGTGTAGAAACTTGGGAAGTGTATGGCTCAGCTAACGTTTCTTCTATATTAAGTGGCCTGTCTGTTACAAATGAAGTCAAAAACTCATGGTCCTTAAATACGTTTCTATTTAATGGGTATATTCCAGCTACTCTAAATCCAGACTGAATATTTTCGGCTGAAAATGCTTTGGGATATGCTTTTCCAGTACACTCAGCAACATCATAAATGGTCATAGGTTTACCACTGGCCTGAAGTAGCCATTCTTTGCAGGCAGTATTGTAATATTTTTTAAAGGGACCAAACACGGTCCTATCAAGTGGCTGAAGTTTGTGGCTTGTGTGTGGCGGTATTGTCAGCATTATTATAAAATTTTCTTTTGCATAATTCACACTTTCAACAGAAATATGACTGTCATGATTATCCATAATTAATAATATTTTATTAGTTTCATTTGGGCGAGTATATTTTACTACATGATGTAAATATTTCACAAATATGTTTGAATTAGACCATCCACTCGGATTAGCCATTCCTATGCTTCCAATTGGAGCTCCCTTTAGCATATGATCTTTATAATGTACCCTGGGAAAAACGAATACAGGTGGAATAGAATTTCCGAGTGCATTTACACTACCTATCATAGTAACAGTCGTTCCCCTCTCACCTGAAGTCATGCTTCCTACTTGTTTCATCCCTTTGGGTGCCAGAATGCGAGTAGGGGTATGGACAGTTGAAACAGCAGTTTCATCCATGTTAAATATATTTGCTGCAGAAAAACTGTTTCTGTTAATAACTTCTTCCAGTTTATCGAAAAAAAGATTTACGTTGGTTTTATTAAATGCTGTTGATCGTGCCAAACTAGTTGCTTGTGGCTTACGTAAACTGATATCGTTATTTCTTTTTAGGAAAAATTTCAACCAATCTATACCTGCTACTTCATCAACTTTCCAAGATTCCGGAAATTTAATAGCATTTGCCACCGCATAGTTATATGCCAATTTCCTTACTTCTTTTGTTGAAAGGCCATAATGCATATTTGAACACTGCTTTAAATAAACAATTAGTTCGTCTTCTTGAACTTTAGAGAATACCTGTTTCACAGCATTTGATGCTATATAAACAAAACGCTCTTGACCACTCTCTCTGTGTTTCTTTAAATGTCTACTTAAAGTAGATCTTGAAACTTTAAATTCTAGAGCAGCCTCTCTTAAGGTAAATTTATTTTTTAATACTTTCTCAGCTGCTGTTGTAATAGTTTTGGGGTCCGGAAGTGTCCTTTTGATTTTCAATTTGCTTCGAGGCATCTAAGCACAACAAAAATAATAATCAAAAATGAATTAACGCTTATGTGTACCTTGGGACACGTCCCATGGTACACTATTTTTAGTGTCCTAAGGTACACATTTATATATACAACGTTCCTACACCTGACACAAGTCAAATTTATACGTACCAAGAGTTACTATTAGTGAAATATGTTAAAAAATGAATAACAACTACAATCGTATAAATGTGTGTAAATTAATCTACATACCTTTATTTTTATAAATCACGATGTCCACGGATAAAAATTTACTGAATTTCGATTTATATCACCAATATTCTAAGAGTTCGTTATAACACGACAGTTTAACACAAGAACACAAATGGCGGCATTTCTTAACGTAACTGTGGCGTATAGTGGGGGTTTTGGCGCAAAATTTAAAATATTATATGTAATATACGACTGTCTCAAGGTACACACTGTCCCGTAGTACACACTTCTCCCCTACACTTAACTAATAGAAGTACATTTTAACAATTCAAAAGTAAACATTGCTAACATAACACATGGTACACTTTTAGTAAGTTACAAAGTCTTTATATTTGCTTGGTACATTAGTTACTCTAGAAGACTTTCTAACTTCAGTATTTTGGTTTTCACCACTTAAAACTTGGTCATTTTCTTCACAATTTGTCTTATCATTAGGCTCATTACTATAAGAGGATTTTAAATGTATTGAATTCCGTCTAATAATGTTATTGTTGAGTCCTTTTACTATATACGATCGAGGAGTTTTACATTGTTCAACAATTTTAGCTGATGACCATGTTTTATCATCAATGTTTTGCATAATAACATCTTGATCAGTTACAAAATTATTTCAAATTTTACAAGTTTTGTCATAATGATGTTTTACATTTTTGTTATATTTTTGAAACACTTCCTGTACATTCTCTGGAATTCTAGGTTTTAACAATAATTTATTTACAGGTAGCTTTGTTTTTAAAGATCTATTCATGAGAAGCTGACTAGGGCTAAAGTTAGTGTTACAGATCGGAGTGTTTCTGTAATTTAACAAGGACAAGTAGAAATCAGTACCGCTTTCTTTACTTTTCTTTAATAAATCTTTTACAATGCCTACTGATTTTTCAACTTGGCCATTAATCTTGGCATAGTGCGGACTAGATGTTATCAGGTTAATATTCCAATCATTAGCGAAGGATCTAAATTTAAAGCTTGAAAAAGGCATATTATCGCTTATGATAGTTTCCGGAATACCTAGTCTACTAAATATTTCCCTAAGCTTCAAAATTATTTCCTCGGCTGTTTTACATTTTAAGCGTTTGACTTCAATCCATCTGCTGTAATAGTCTACTAACACTAGATAGTCAATACCATTAAAATAACATATGTCATTTCCTATTTTAGAAAAGGGCAGTTCAGGTCTATCATGTTGAATCAACGGTTCTTTAATATTAGAGCGACTAAACTTTTCACAAATTCTGCAACTACTTACAGAGTTTTCTATATCCGCAGACATGTTGGGCCAATATAATACACCCTTTGCTCTTTTCTTGCATTTATACATTCCTAGATGACCTTCGTGAATTAGGTTGATCATCTCAGTTTTTAAAGAATCAGGCACAACAATTCTATCTTTATAGTATATTATATTGTTTTGCACATAAAGGTCATCTTTTAGTTTAAAGTAAACTTTTAAATTATATGGCATTTCTTTACAATTATTAGGCCATCCTTCCTGACAATAATCTAAAATTTTACTTAGATTTATATCATTCATTGTTGCATTTTTAAATTTAAGCATGGCTTTTTCACTGACTGGAATTTCAGTCTCTAGGCAGTGTACCACCTCAGTTAAAGAAGGATCATCTACTGCGTTATTTTGTATATAATGTCTCGATAAGAAATCAGCGATATACATTTTCGTACCAGGTATATATTGCACATCCAAATCGTATTTGATTAATTTAAGAAGCATACGCTGAAGTCTTGGACTTACCCTACTTATATCCTTTTTGACGATGGATGTTAGGGGTTTGTGATCTGTTTCTATCACCACACGTTTCCCATAAATTAAGTGATGGTAACGCTCAACAGATGCACAAATTGCGAACAACTCCTTTTCAATGGGTGCCCATCTTTTCTGATGGTCGGTTAAACTTCTTGAATAAAAAGATACTGGCTGCTTTTCCTGCATGATACACCCACCAATACCATCTTGAGAGCTGTCCGTTTGCAAAACGATTGGTTTATCATTGGTTATTACTCTTAATGTTGGTGCGCAGACTAACACTCTTTTGAGTTTTTGAAAAGCCTCTTTTTTATTCTCATCCCAGTCCCATATAATATCCTTTTTTTTTTTAATTCTCTCAACGGCGACGCCAATGTAGAATAATCGGGTATGTATCGTGAAAGATAATTTGTCATCCCTAGAAACTTTTGTAGTTCTTTGACACTTGTTGGGCTTCCTATTTCTATGATTGCATTTATTTGATCTGGGTCGGGACTCATTCCTTTTTCAGACATAATGAAACCAACATATTTAACTTCAGGTACTTTAGATTGGAGTTTTTGTGGATTGAATTTGACATTATTCTGTCTTGCCTTTTGCAATACTTCTTTCATTATTTTGTCGTGTTCTTCTTCACTGTTTCCGGCTATGATTAGGTCGTCAAAATAGATTTCAACCCCTTCTATGTCTCCAAACAATTTTGTATTCAACTTTTGAAATACCTCAGGCCCTGATGATATACCAAAAGGCATTCGATTAAATCGGTATCTTCCATAAGGAGTTCCGAACGTACAAATGTAACTGCTTTCTTTGTCTAATTTAAGCTGGAAAAATCCGTCTTTCATGTCCATTACGCTATAGCATTTTTTTCCTGCTACTCGATTGCAGATTTCCTCTGTTGACGGTATTAAATACCTTTCTCTCTATGCTTTCATTTAAATCCCTGGGATCTAAGCACAGTCTTAAACTTTTATCTTGTTTCTCGACAATGACAAGGTTATGGCACCATTCAGTTGGCTCTTGTACCTTGGTTATTATTTTATTTTCTTCCCATAAATCCAATGTCTTCTTTAGTCTTTCTTTAATGGATTCAGGTACCCTACGTATACCCTTTACTATCGGACAAGTGTTCTCTTTTAATTTGATGGAATAGCTTCCAATTGAACCTAAACCCTTAAAGACATCAATATTATTTGAAATAAATGCAGAAGATGGATCACTCCTAGACACTGATTCAATTCTTTGCACTAGCTTAAATTTTATGCAATCTGGCAACCCTAACATAGGTGTTGCGTTCATATCAATTACAAGGAAATTAATTTTATCATGCATCTTTTTTATTTCACAATCTAATAAGCATTTACCAGTAGGTTTAATCTTTTCACCATTATATGTTATTAAAGTAGTATCTGTGTTCCTCAAACTAATATTTTTTAAATCATTACAATACTTAATGGATAGAATACTACATTCAGCCCCTGTATCAATTTTAAAAACAATGTTTTTACCTTCTACAATAACATTCTGTTGCCATTTTTTAGCATTATTGCTTACTGTCTCTATAGTATTAATTTTAAATTCATAATCTGTCTCACATTCTACATCATGTACATTTTTACCTAATTTATTTTTATTGTTACACATTGCAGCAAAATGATTTTTCATCTTACATATGGCAGTTTTTTCCATAAGCTGGGCAATTATTCTTCTTATGCTGCCAACCACATCTGAAACATTTTCTTTCCTGACTACTTTTCTTATTTTCGCCTTGACTTCTTTTTTCAGACTCTTTGTTCACCTTTTTTGTAGACACTGCATTCACTACCATGGGAGTTGATGCTCCTTGTAGTGCTTTGGCTTGTAGTCTTTCTGCCTCTGATGCTCGACATTGATTAACAGCCATAGTTAAGGTTAAATCTGGACAGCTTAACATTCTTTCTTGAAGTTGAGGGTCTCTGATACCTATTACAATCCTATCACGTATCATTCTTTCTTCTTGTTTACCAAATTCACACATCTTCGCTTGTAGCTTCAGATCTGTATAAAAATGATCAAAGTTTTCCTCGACTTTTAGTACACGAGAAAAGAATTTATAACTTTCACTTATTATGTTTTTTCTAGGTACACAGTGATTCTCAAAATGCTGAATAATCACATCATATTTTTTCCTTTCTTCCTCGGTAATACTAAAGGTGTTAAAAACATCAATGGCTTCCCCACCGGCTATGTTCAGAAATACTGCTATTTTTGTTTCATCTTGCTTTCTGCAGAGTCCTGTAGCAGTCATGTAGATATCAAATTGCTGTTTGAACTTTGTCCAATTTGTTTCGCCGTCACACACTAAGTGCACAGGGGGCTTGAAATTTCCCTCCATTTTTTTGTAGGTTAACTTTTACTTTTTCATCAATTGAGTCAGTTCTCGCGGTTCTGCGACCCGTATTTGTTTTGCACTAAGCTTTGTTTATGCACGTTTTACACCTGACACCATGTTGGCTCAAAATCACCAAGGTCGAAAATTTCAAGATTGGTTTTATGACGAAAAATATTACAAGCTATAATCATGAAAATTAGTTTATATTGTCACTAAACTTGTGTTTAAACAATACCTTGATGGGGCAAGCATAGAATTCATTACTTTTTTTGTAATATTGCTTTTAAATAGAGCCTTCGCTAAAAACTGTCATTTCGAGAACGTTTTTGAAAAGTTAATGAAATGTCCAAAAAATACTCAAGTATGTTTTTTTTTTGCTTTATACAATAGGGGGGAATATATTAATTAATATTAAATTTTAAAAAAAAATAATAATACATAAAAAACACTTTTAAAGTAAAATACATCAAAAAACGAAGATAAGTCATTTGTTTTTCATATCAAATAATAATAAAATAAAAATATCAATAACTTTTACAATTAAATTAACTGTACATGCATAGAAGTAAAGTTTTTTAATATAACTACGATCTTTTTTTTATAAAGATATCTAAAATTGTATGTGTTTTACGTAATTTTAGTAACGTTCCCGGAAATGATCAGGCGTTGCCGTAATGACACGTGTGTTCGGTGAATGACGATATTGATATAGGGTACAGTAGGTGTACAGTAAAGGGTATTTAAAAAATTATAGTTATTTATTTATTGCCATAAGGTTTCATTGTATATATTACATATTACTTAGAATTTTTCTAAAACATCAATATTAGTTTCGAAATAATAATATTCTCGATTCTGTTCTTTTTTCAGTAATGGTGTCGGAATAGTACTAATTATTTGCTGAAAGCTAATATAAGACACGTCATTTAATTCTAGTTTGAATTTTCTGGTACTATTACGCACTGATCTCAAGAAAGTTACTAGGATTTCCCCGTCATCGTTATCAACACATGTCTGACAGGTAGCAACATATCTATAATGGGTATTTGCCTTTTGAGAAGGTACTTTAATCAATAAAAATGTCCCAGGGGATATCAAATTTAAATGTATGTTTTCTTGACCATAAGATGTACTGCCTTCAACTCCATTGGATTTTTCTTTAGTCTGTTGACGAACAGAAATTGCCATTAAATCTTCGTCATCTGATGAAGATGAGTTGTAAATAGTTTTATAAATACTGTGGCGTCTCTCCTTAAATTTCAACAGGTCTTCCAAATTATCTGTTGCCATGGGCTCTTCGGAATTAGATTTTATCGAAGGCATACAAACATCCATAGGTTCGACTGAGCTTACATTAAAATGACTAGAAAGCGTGGACAGTTTTAACTCCTTGTGAAAATGTTCGTATCGATATACTTGTATTAAACCTTCTGGCCCTCTTTGCCAAGTAATTTTTGTGATGTTCATAATACCTGGTATTGCATCCAAAGTTTTTGGGACGTTGTTTTTTGCCTTTGTTATGACTTCTTCAGGGATCACTTTTACTTTGATAGCAGAGTCTATGAACAAATTGACAAAGTCTGAGGCTGTTTTAATGTCCTTTCCCATTAACACGTGACTGTCGGCAGTCCTTTTTAGATATCCTCCTACGCCATCCATGGGGCCTTTGCCATGACCAGGTTCACTAAAAGTCCAAGTAGATTTTGTTATTTGTTTGAATTTATTAAACAATGTTTGTATCCAAAGGGTTACATTGGTACGGTTACGGTATTGTGATGTTGGACCGTCAGAGTAGATATGGAGGGTGTCAACATCTTTGTTTTCTATAACTATTGTGTTTAATATTGGTGTCATATGAGCCCATACTGCATGGGCTTGGTGATCCAAATTTTCACTCACTGTAGCAAAAGATCGTGATTGCAAAGCAGTGTCAACTTTTCGTAAATAATATACACCTGTGTGAATAGATAACTGATTTTTCGCAAAATGTGTGGACTGTATTTCATTAGCGTACTTGGTGGTGTAGTTCTCTGAAAAGTCTATTTGTATCATAATTTCTTTTTCAGTTAAGTTTTCTTTCAGTTGTTTTTTCAATTTGTTGTAACTATAAATGCCATACAGATGTTTTTTCATTACCGGAATGTCTTCAGCTAAAGCAATTTTTAATTCTTTCACTGTACTCGAAATAGTAATCTTTTTTGTGATTTTAAAAGTTTTTTTCGTACCTTTTACGATTTTATCTTCATAAACAGACTTCCATTGAAAATATGTCAAAGAATCTGTATTATCACCTGGCTCAAGCACCTGATTTTTGCATTTTTCACACAAACTATTCATGCAGTCATAAGAAGTTACGTCGCAAGTGTAATCCTCAATAAACTTTTCTATGCATCCGTGTTTAAGCTCTTGTAAATTTTTCAGTTTATTGATTTTTAATTCGAAATTTTCATGTTTGACACACAAACAAGTTTCTCGGTCTTTTAATTTTGGAGCTACGACCCAAAACGGCTTTGCTCTGAGAAATGTCGTGTAGGATAAATTAACCCCAGTTTCTTTAATGAATTTTGACCTTAGTGCTTTGACTGTGAATAAAAGGATGCGCTTTTGTTTTTTAATGCCTTTGTTTTTTTTTAAATCTCTCTTAGCTGGGCACATTCGACTGACGTCATCTCTTTCGAAGAAATCTACGACCTTTTGACGAACTTCTGGCTTTAAAACAATCTCGCGAAATTTGGCATCAGACTGTAGAATCGATTTATTGTTTCTTTCCTTTGGTAAAATCTTCTTAGCCATATGGAGCAATTTGTATTTTCTCAAAGTACTTCCACTGATACATTTTTGGAAGACTTCTCTTTCCTTGGAATTTTTTGGCAAAGTATCAGCCTTTTCTTGTAATTGCGTATTCAATACTTCGCTGAACAAAAGGGTTTTGCGTACTTCTGGAGGTACGTGAATGTTTTTAACTAAAGCATCAACTTTACTGTTAGGAGTTGTAGGTACTGGTGCTTCTTTTTTGTCTCTTCTTAGTAGTTTTTTCTTTAAAGACTCAATTTTACGTTTCATTTGTACTATAGTTTCTTCCTGTTTTTTTATTTTTCGGTATGCTTTTGCTCTATCTTTCCGTACTATTTTTCTTCCCACTTGTCTTCTCACTGAAGGGATCGCGACTGAATCATCATCTGAATGTGGCGGCGTATTACTTATTATATTTGCTAATGCCTTTTTCTTTTCTCTGTATTTTTTTGATGCTTTTTTCCAATCTTTTCTCTGCTTTCGCTTCTCCAGCTCTGTCATCTCAGCAATGTTCTTCACTTTCTTTTCTGCTTTTTTCTTTTTATAATATGCCCTGTCCTTAGCCCTTTTAATTTCTCGCTGTTCATCGGTCATCTTATCTAAAAACTTTCTTTTTCTAGCATTAGCCTTTTCCCTTTGGCGCAAATAAGCCGCACTATCTTTTTTGGTTTGTTTTTTAAGTCTTGTTTTGTTTTTTTGAGTCTCCATATTGCTATTTAAAAAAAACAACAAGTATGTTAACTTATTGGAAATTATGCACACACAATATAATTATATAGTGTGGTGCATATTGTGGGAAATTTAAATTTGGCGCCTTGGATGGAGTGGGGGAGTGTTTCTCTCTCTTTAGTTAGTTCTATATATGCACAGTGGTAGCGCAGTAGTGAGTAGTTAATGGAGTATGATAAGCTTATGTACCGTTAGTGTGACGATATACTTTATTAAACGTTATTGTTAGTTCAGTTCTTTTATTTTACGATTTAGACTCGGACCCTACAATGGTAAGTTGTTTAAAAATTGTAAAAGCAATTCACTTCGGAAACGAAACCGTCATTCTGAGAACGATATCGTCATTTCGAGAACGTCATCGTCATTTCGAGAACGTGTCATCATGTCCGGGAACGTTCCCGAACTGACTGTTCACGAAATGACGATTTCAAATAAACGCGCGCGTTTTTTTTACGGCGGCCTCTTAGACGCGGTCTCGCACGGTGAATGTAAAATATTTGAGGTTATTTTGTTAATATTGTACTCTAAAAAAAAAAAAATTTCCAGTATTTTAAACTAATAAATGCAATCCCGGGATGACGCACTATTGATGTACGCTCTGTAAATATAAAGAATTGAAAGGTACTTACCACTTAATTATAATTTATTTGTTGAAAAACACGGTGACAACCGGTTATTATAATGTTTTGTCCCACTACGGAGCCCTAGGACTTAATGGCTGCGTTCAATTTAAATTATTTTCCGCCTATTACAGCTGCGTTACCGAAATGATGCATACGCTGTCGGACAAAATATTTTAGCATATTTCTATTTAAAAATTAAGCTTTTTTTAAATAAAATTTACAAAATCTAGTTATTTGATTAAAAAAATTGTTGATAAGAAATGGAAACTGTTTAATATCGATAAATTTATATGATTTCTTGAAGTTTGTTTTTAAAGATCGTACTTTAGGACGCGTTCTCGAAATGACTTTCCGTATGTATATTTTCAAATAATATCAAATATAATTTACTTTTAAAGTGTATTGTACGATGTACAGTTAAAACGAATCAATTTTAATGTTTCGTTATGTTTATTTGCTCAATAAAATTACGATTTTAGTAATTTATTTGCTGGCGAAGCAAATTTTCCACCTTGGTGATTTTGAGCCTGTTATGTATTTAATAAAACTATTCTATATTAATATAACGTTTATTAGAACTTGAGTAGGTTATGAGTACCTTAGCAGCGTGCAGCAAGATTATGACTGGTCTAGTGGTTGTCTACCAACCTTATTATTCTTTGTTGCCACATATACAGGGTGTTTCATAATTGAATGCTGATCCTTAAGGATGTTATTCCTTGGGTGATTTTAAGAAAAAAAGTTCACCACGTCCGGCGATACGATAATTTAGTGTTATATATTAACAGAGGGCGGTAATAAACTGATAGTCATTATGCATTGTTTTATTATTTTGTAATGTTTGTACAAATACTTAGGAATTAATGTTTTATTATACAAAAAGTGTAATATATTTTGGTTACTTTTTAGTTACTGTTATTGCATAATGTTGGCAATCTTGGGTTAACATATCAAATGTTTATTTGGTGGTGTAGCGAGTTATGGAACCCAGGCTTCACCCCCTTTTATGTTCACCTTCAGTATAATATTTCTTATTATATTAAGTTAAATGCTCTTATTTCATGTCAATAAAGTATCAAATCGCCTGTTATTACGATTTGATACATTTTAGTTACAATGTTGCGGCTGACTCAATGTGAGATCATCCCTAACATAAACAAAGTATGCCAAGTCCTTACCATATAAGGCAATGCTTCGCATTACCCATAATCCCCCAAGCATCAACGAATTGCTTAGGTATATAAGGCATTTCCTGTAATGTATCAGAGAGTTACAATATATCTATTGCCAGTTTATGTTCGTTTTTCTGATAGTAATAAGTTGTAATTCCCAATTATTGAGCAATCCGGCGGGATCAGCGGCAATAAATTAACTAGCGTATTTGCGATTTCGTATGCCACCATAGAACAGTATAGAATGGTAACTCTCAAAGAGGGGGTAGACCACTGTTTGTGGCGCCATCTTAAAATACGGCCTAAAGTTGCTAACACATAGTTATGTTTTGTATTAATAGATGGACATACAACAAATGGCGCTCTTTTTTAAAATTTCAAATTCATATTTTAGGTAGTTTAAAAATAAAGAAAACCCACAAATAAACCACAATACATATATTAACAAAATAAAAATACATTCAAAGAACAAAAAATAAAATTCACAATATACAGCAAAATAATAATTGATCAAAATACAAAAGCTTGAGTATGCACAATAAAAAATTATTGTAATACTTTATATTTTGTATGTTTTTCACTTCCTACGTAAACTTTTAACATTGTAATGTATTTGTTTTTGAAAAATATCAACAATTGATAAAATATACACATACATACAAGTGTCGAATAACCCGTTTATAGGTATCCTCCACTGTAAGATATTTACCAAGTTGTGTAATATTAACAATAAACAAAGATACCTACGTTATGCAAATGTCTACGGAATACAAAATAAAAATACATTTAAAGAACAAAACATGCAAACAAAATCATTAATATCAATTAAAAATAGCTTTGGGGGGGTCAAATCCATTTGACGTGTCAAATGCACCGATTTGAGCAAATGTTGGCGATCTAAAATAGCAAATAAAAGTATAAATTTATCTTAATTATAAATTGTTGAACGTCCGTTGTTTTAAGGTTTAGAAATTAAAAACTCTGGATTTACAGGACGGTTTTATTGATTTTGGTTAAAAATCCGACGTTTCGCACTTAATGTTTTTAAGGCTTCTTCAAGGGAATTTTAACAATATTCATTGATAATTGACAAGGCTAACATGGTGCACATAACCATTTGTTTTTTGAATGTGTAGAACAATTCTTAATTGATAGATGCTATGATCTTTCAAATTTACCTGTGGGTGAAGGAGTTGAGGGTGTTTTATTGTCAGTCCGAACTGCAATTAGCCGATATTCCCTAGAAGTGCTAGGTTGGTAATAGTCCCTCGAAGTGCTAGGCATGGGGGACTCCTCAACTTCAGGAATGACACTTCGTTGCAAATTATCTATCACTCTGTGATATTGATGTTCCCTTAAAACAAGCTGTGGATCAATCTCCTGTCTCCGAAGATATCATGCAAAATAAATGATTATTTAAACGAGATGCTTAATTGATATGGCTATAATTATTGTAAAATATAACAAAAACGATAATTAATATTTGAAGAACATTTGATTCATACCTGCTTGAATATAAATCTTCGCTTTTGTGGACACAACACGAACGTTTTGCCATTTTTTAACATGTTGTACACAAATTACTCAACTTTTGGTCCAGTAAACAAGTAAACACATGATTTCATTTTGGGTTGCACAATAACACCAGAAATTACCTTGCAAAACAATACACCTTAATTTGTAAGGTTTGTTAGGACCATTTTAGAACACAGATTTCAAATTGACATAACGTTCTGTGGTTTGCATCAGTTTGAATTTTTATCTTAGAACGTTACCCGGTTATTGTCTAAAATATTTAAATATTCGAACACGGCCTGAATTCAGGCGCCATGGGCGAGTTACCATACCATGTATGCCACTGAAGCTTACACTTCGCTTTTAATCTGCTTACATTTACCGTAAATCTTACGTCGGAAAATACCTGGCCGTAAAGGTACATGAAGCATTACTTTTATTAGAACTTTTTTCATTGTGTTTTATGTTATGCTTTATTCACTGAACTGTGATACATGTCGGCCATGCTGCCAACTGCTTGATACTAATATTACTACATATACAACATCTTCCCATTATAAACATACTTATAAAACTCTTAGTCTTTGTAACGAATCGGTGTTTTCACAACTCTTCCTTTGGCTGTCATTCTTGGTTGTGGGTTTTCTGCTTTCTCCTCTTCTTTCGCTTGATCCACTTCTATGCTCTCGTTTCTGTTTTCTTCTTCCTTCGCTTGCTCTTCCTCGTTGTTTCGTTTCATATGACTGTTTCTAAGGTGTTCACGACTTCTTCGATAAGTATTTTGTTCATCTGTGGTTACTTCATATGATCTTGAACTTAATTTTGCAGTAACCGTAGCTGGCTTCCAAATTTCTTCAGCTTGCAAGGGTTTCATTCTTACTTCTTCTCCTATGTCCAAATCTGGTAACATTCTAGTACTTCTATCGTATACTTGTTTGTATTTCTTTTTCTTTTCGGTTAGTTTTTCTTTGGTATTATATGTAACCTGTGGTTCTAATAATTTTGTCGCTATTGGTATAACAGTTCGTGTTCTTCTTGACATCAAACGTTGTACTGGACTTGTACCCATTTGTTTTGTTGGTGTATTTCTCCAATCTAAAACAGCTAACCACATATCACTTCCTTCTCTTTTGGTCTTTTTTACTAGTTTCTTTGCTATTTTAACTGCTGACTCTACTTTACCGTTTGCTTTACTGTGATATGGTGATGTTGTTGAATGTATTATTTCCCAATCTCTAGTAAATTTTTTGAATGAATTGCTTGTGAATTGCCTTCCATTGTCTGTTATTACAACATCTGGTATTCCATGTCGGCTAAAGTTTCTCTTCGTATGCTCTATTATGGTTTCCGCTGTTGTATTTTCTAGCAGATCTATTTCCCAAAAATCTGAATAATAGTCTACTGTGATCATATAGTCCTTTCCTTTATATTCCATTAGATCAATTGCTACTCTTTGCCATGGTAAATCTGGCACTTTATGCGTTTGCATTGGCATTTTATTTTGTAAGTTGTTAAATTCCTGGCATATTTTGCATGCTTTAATTTCGTCCTTTATTTCACTCGACATGTGCCTCCAGTAAAGGGTTTCTCTTGCCTTTCTTAAACTTGCTTCTATCCCTTGGTGGCTCATGTGTAATCTTTTTAATAGTTCTTTTCTTAGGCTTGCTGGTATTACTAGTCTGCTACCTCTAAAAATCACTCCATTTTGTATTCTTAGTTCGTCTCTATGATTCCAGTATTCTCTCACATTTATTGGTACCATATCCTTGTTGTTAGGCCATCCAGTTATTATAATCTTCGCTAGTATTTGTAAGTTCTCATCCTTTCTTCATGATTGCTTTGCCATTTCCATATCACATCTTGTCTTGTCAGGTGTCTTAATGGTTCACTAATGTCTGCTAATTTAGGTAAAAATTTTGCTAAGTAATTGACAAATCCTAAATATCTCTGTACTTCTTTTTTATCTTTTGGTCTTGACATGTTTAAAACAGCTTTAATCTTTTCATCATCTGGTTTTACTCCTTTATCTGTTAATATATGTCCTAAGTATTTCACTTGATTTGATTTAAATTTAATTTTTTCTTTACCTAATTTCAAATTAATTTGTCTAGCTCTTTCTAACAATTCCTTTAAATTTTTATCATGATCTTTTTCTGCTTCTTTGTTGTTATTACCTCTACCATACACTAATATATCATCTGCTATCACTTCTACTCCTGGCAATCCTTCCAATAATTCATGTAATCTTCTTTGAAATTCTTCAGGAGGTGGTGCTATTCCAAAAGGTAACCTCTTCCAACAGTATCTTCCAAAAGGTGTCCAGAACGTTGTTAACTCTCTACTCTCTCTCTCCAACTTCACTTGCCAAAATCCCTCTTTTGCATCTAGCACTGTAAAAACTTTTGCTTGACTTAAGTTTGGTAAAATTTCTTCAATAGTTGGTAACTGATAGTTTGACCTTTTCAGTGCTTTGTTTAAATCTTTGGGATCTATACATATCCTTAATTTATTGTTTCTATTTACTACTACCATGTTGCTGATCCAATCTGTTGATTTGCTGATTTTTTGAATTATTCCTCTTTTTTCCATATCTTCTAGTTTATCTAATATTGTCTTTGGGCATTTCTTTTCTTCTCTTGTTAATGCCAAGTTACTGTAAATTTTATAGCAATCATGTCCTATTAATGTTAACAATGTTGCTACCTGTATTGTTGCTTCTTTTTCATTCAGTTCTAATGCTGTTACATAGTTCTCATAACTTGTTCTAAAGTATTTCCAATTTTCGGCTTCGTCGCCTTTGATCTCCATTGGTTTTGGTGTCGGTAAATTTATGCTGAATTTACATTGGTATAGTAGCTAAAGCAAGTTACTAAATCAAGTAGCTAAATTTAGCTACTTGCAACGTGTAGACACTTTTGTTTAGTACTTGCGCAAGTAAACAATTTAGTGATTAGTAATTTCTATTTACTTGCGCAAGTGACCTGACCTGCGCTTCCTTTTTAAACGTCACTGTCAAGTGCGCTTAACGTGTGTAAAAAGTGTAAAAAGAAAAAATATGGCACTAGTACGTTGGGGTGAAGATACCACAATTAAATTTTTCTTATCACCCCGTACCATTTCCAATAATTCTTCGCTCAAATTTTCAATACATGTTTTGACTGATAAGCGGACTATCGCACGATAGTCCATTTCTGTCAGTTTACTAAACCACTTCACTAAATTGTGTGTAGACGCATAATTTAGCTACTTGATTTAGTAACTTGCTTTAGCTACTTGCTTTAGTTACTTGCATAAGCTACTATACCAATGTAAATTAGGCATTAAAGACATCTTTATTTCGTATTTTCAATGCCCGCTTTTTTATTTACACTTAACCACACTTTTCGCTTCCGGCTTTTGTTCGCTCACAAATTTTATGCTTAACTTTTCTAGTTTTTAATAAAATTAGGAATTAACCGCACATTTCTTCTTTAGGCTCTAGTTCGCTCACAAATTTTATGCTTAACTGTGCTAGTTTTTTAATAAAATTGGGAGTTAACCGCTGTCACCATCACAGAACATACACTAGCAGAATGGAAATCTCCTAGTTACAAAACAAAACCGTAAGGCTGCCATCTGGATAGATCGCTCTGAACTATTTAGCAAAGAAATGAACCGTAGCACGTTACTTTAGCGCTCAATTTATAAGGTTTGTTCAAACAGGGCTATATACAATCCGACGAACTGTCGGGCATGTGTAGTATCGATACTGCGCATGCTCTGACCGTTCGTTAGATCGTACATAGCCCTGCTTGAACCTAACTTAAATATTTCAGATTTAAAAAAATATATATTTTAAAACAGTATAAAACTGTTTGAATGAATTACTAAAACATTTTATTCGACTATAAATTAAAATAAAAGAACACGAAAATTACAATATTAAAAATATATTCATAATACCCTGTAGTACATAGCACTATAACATCATTAACAAATAACATAAAAAAGGAGCATATAATTAATTATAATATAAATTGGTAATTGCTATTTTCAGTATCGTACATTACATACTATTTCGACATGTTTATGCTTAATTTGCTAAAATGAGATAATAATGATCTACAACGGAATCATTAAGAAAATTATAAATGCTTTTTAAATGTGAAAATGTATTTTGAATACCGATTTGAAAGTTAAACATTTTTTTCTTTCATGATTCTCCCAAAACAATTATATTTAGTAAGTTGAGTACAACTACTTGACTTATTAACGAATACATAACAACATTTATATTTATAATATTAAAAAAAGCATTTATTTACTCTCAAACATATAATAATAGATCATTGTTGACAATTGACAATTTAAAAATAGAATTAAAAAGAAAGAATGAACTATAAACGAAAAAAAGTAAAAGTGCACATGAAATTTTGAATAGATAATTAAACAAATTTTTTTTTTGAAGTTCTAGAACGATAAATTGCTAAAGCAGCTTTCTGAATGCAATCAGGATTTGCTATGGTTGTCTCTTTTCCCAAAATAACATTATTTATTCTATTAATGTAATTATACATTAATAGTTTGACAAAAGAGTCAACCATAGCCTTTTTAAGGGCAGAAGTATGGTGGCAAGGAACTAAAGAAAATGAAATATTGTCATAAATGAATTTATTAACTTTAGCGGCACAATCGAAAAGATTAATAACGTATGGAAAAATAAAATATGATATGTTGTAAATTTCTACCAATGATTTTACGAAATTCGCGTTGCAATATGCCAATCTCTTTTTAGATTTATCGTGCTCTTTAAGTCAGGTCTCGTGTTTTGTTAACATTAATCGCACTTAGGATTGGTCCTAAAAAATTGTTATTAATTTCTTATAAAGAACATTTAAAAAACATCTTACTTGTAGATTTTGTTTGTCCTTGACTAATTAATATTGTTTCGCTGAAAATTTCCGTTGAACAATCGTTATTAAAATCTTCACTAGAATTTTTTCGTGGAGAGCCAAAAGAGTTGTTTTCCATCCCCGTGTAATTGTAGGTGGTAGTCCAAAATTTTTCATGTTCATAATTTGTTGTGATATTATCCAAAAGAGAAGAATTTTTTGAGGAATTTCGTAAGGTAACTAAAAGTAATACGTTTGATATACTTATAAAAATTGATTATTAGCTTTAAGATAAAGATATAATGCTAATATTTCAATAACAATATAGTTTATAATACTACATGTAGCTTACCTGGTATATTAATTTTCGGAATAGAATTTCTGTGTAAAAGTTTGGTCCCTACTTTATCACTGGGGGCAAAATGGGCTCTACAAATCCTAAAATGCCTATAAACTATTGCTGGATATTTTCTTGCAATTTTAGGATTTGCAGTAGCCACAACCCAAGTTCTAAAGCGAGCAGGCTCTCGGTTTGGGTCCGCGAAATTGTGCAACGTGTTTTCTGCACTGCTGCAGTTTAAAACGCAGCATTTGGTTTTCATTTTACGAAGAAAAATTATGTAACTATTTTTTTATTTTGATTTGTTTATAATAAATGACAGTGTTGCTATCATTTTAAATTTAAATTTCCGCGCTACTATGTTAGCAACCAATCATAATAATGTGTGTGGTTGTTCCCCTATTTAGATTAGTGGAATCTGTAACTATCATAAACATTTTCACTAGCGCCACCTGGATAGATCGCTTGGTACTAAATCGAAACACAGATCAGCATTGCATATAGCAGTTCCACCCCCCTGGTCACCATGTTTTATGTTATGCTTTATTCACTGAACTGTGATACATGTCGGCCATGCTGCCAACTGCTTGATACTAATATTACTACATATACAACACATTGGAACAACTTGAAAGAAAATAAATGTAAATTATAATTCCATTTTTAAGCAATAAATGGTTATTTTTAAAAGCATTATAAGCAAATTCAAAGATCAGAGTAAGTCGTCCGTTTCATTTTTGTATGATTTGAAACTAATGACAATGAAGGACACCTATGTTCCTAAGTACCGCTACGTTCAGAGAATGGTTAGTTTCAGAGCCGACCACACGAGGGATGCCATATGACCTGTCATTTTGTAGGTTGTGCGCAAGTAGGTCATTAAGTTTGATGTTAAGTGAAGTCGTGCTTGAGGTCTTGGACTTCATTTTAACCGTGATTTGTTAAAGGTCTCTGTTATGAATAAGATTGTTAATTAAACTTCATTTATTCATAGTATATTTTATATTGAGTTATATGTTTACAGAGCATGACCAGTGTCCAAACCCTACGCTTACTTCACTGCCTTGCCAACCCACTACTAGTGTAAAACTGAAACTTCCCTACATACATATATATATAACATCTCCCCTCTTTTTTTTTTTTTTTTTTTTAAATACATAAAGTAAATGTTACTAACAATATTTAAAATATAAAATAAATTTCTATTTCCCCTTTCTTAAACTTAAACATAGTCTTTTAAATACGTTGGTCTTTTAATTATTCTTCTTGGTCTTAAAATTTCAGTTTCTATTTCATCACTCTTTTCTTTTTTTACACTACACTTCACTTCTTTATTATTCTGTTTGTCTTTTTGATCTGGTTCTTCCATATAACTTTCTAAGTCAAAGTAGTTTTCTATTATTTTCTTTAAGTCCTGACGATAGCTATTTGTCATATTGTCGTTGATATATTTTCTTAAGAATATTCTGTTTCTGCTTAATATTGATCCATTTTTATTTAACTTTACTATATAAGATCTTGGTCTGTCTTCATCAATTTTAATTATTACACCTGGTTCCCAAGTTCTATTTTCAGTTTGTATCATAACACTATCCTCAGGTTTTAGGTCAGGTAGGTCTTTTGATTTTGTATCATAGTAGGATTTTTGTTTGTCTTGCATATTTTGAAATTTACTTTCATAATTGTTTTTTATATCAGGCATTAACAAGGTGTCTTTTATTGGTATTTGTCCTTTAAGTTTGCGACTAAATAATAATTCTGCTGGTGATGGAATTACGGTATCCATAGGAGTATTTCTGTATTCTAGAAGCGATAAGTACATATCTTTGTTGTCATATTTAACTTTCTTTAATAATTTTTTAATTGTTTGTACGTGTCTTTCAATAAAACCATTAGATTGCGGGTATCTCGGAGAACTTGTTTTGTGGTTTATGTCCCAAACTTCCATAAAATTTTTAAAATGTTGATTATTAAATTGTGGTCCATTGTCTGTATACAGTATGTCCGGTTTTCCATGCCTAGCCAGTGTTTCTTTGAAACTTTCAATAATCTTTTTACTCGTAGTATTATTATTTAAACATATTAGTTCAGGATATTTTGAATAAACATCTACGATTAATAAATATTCTTTATCTTCAAAATGAAATAAATCACTTGCTATTATTTCCCAAGGCCTGGTAGGTATTTCTTTCTTTACCATGGTTTGTTTCTGATTTGAGTTTTGGTATGTTAGACAAGCAGTACAGTTTTTTATCATTTCTGTAATTTCTTGTTTTAAAAATGGCCAATAGACTAGCTCTCGAGCTCTCAGTATTGTTTTAGTTATTCCCATATGATTATAATGTAACTTTTGTAATATATCCTTCCTCATGGATTTTGGTATAATTATTTGATTTTCTTTGTAAATTACTCCATCTATTATTGTTAATTCTTCTCTAAATTTCCAGTATTGTCTAATTTTTAGATTCACTTGTTGTTTGTGCTCTGGCCAACCTATTTTGATAGTTTTCATTAATTCCTGTAGTTCAACGTCCTGATTTGTTTCTAGTGCTACCTTTTTATATTTATTTGGACTCATTGTATTGTTTTCATATATTAAATTAATTTTTTTAATTAAATTTAATTGTTGTATTGTTTTAATACCTAATATTGGTGCACAACCTTCTGGTGTTACCGCAACTATAAATTCAATTTCATGATTCTCGTTGTTCACATTGCTTAGCAGATTTATTTTGCCTACTACTTCAATCATTTGTCCAACATAGCTACTTATTTTATAGTTACAAAAATTTAAATCCTTTTCTGCCAGTTTTAATTGTTCATACAAATAATACGGTATAATATTAATATGTGCTCCAGTATCTAATTTAAATTTTACCACCTTGCCTGATTTAATTATTTTTATGTTTTCAAACCAATCTTTTTCTAATATTTTATCGTTGATTGTACCTAATATGAATGTTTCATCTACTTCATTTTTATCAACTCTGCAAACTGTCTCATTTTTATTTATTTCACCTACTACTCTATTTCTACACATTTTGGCAAAATGATTATATTTTTTACATATATTACACATCTTTTCCTTAGCAGGACAATTATAAAATGAGTGTTGTTCATACCCACACCTTCCGCATTTTTTATTTTGTTTCATGTACTTGTTTTCATATACCTTTCCTCTTGCCCCTCCAGATCGGTTTGTTGTACTGCCACCTTTTTTTTCATTATTATTGTAGTTGTGGTTACTTTTTTGATGTTGCTGCACAGTGTTGCCACCTCTGTTGAAGTCATTTCCCGCCCAATGTTTGTTGTATCCTCTTCCATTTTGTTTGATGTTTTCTGACCCTATAGCTTCTACATGTTTTTCTTGACTTGTTGTCGCTAGTTCTTGTATGTGTAGTTCCGCTTGTTCTGCTGCTTTGCAAATTTCCACTGCTCTTTCTAGAGTTAAATCTTGAATTCTTAGAAGTCTATCTTTTACATATTTATCTTTAGTCCCACATATGATTCTATCTTTAATTAAACTGTCTTTCAATTCTGCAAATGCACATGACGATGCAAGTTGTCGTAAATCTTTAATATATTTATCAAACGGTTCATTTAACCCTTGTACCCTGTTATTGAATTTATTTCTCTCCACACTAATACAGTGGAATCTCTCATAGGCGGACATCACTGGTCGCCGATTTTATGTCCGCTTATAGGAGGTGTCCGCCGAATAGAAAAACTGATTTAATGAAAAAGAAATGTTTACCTTTATTTATTAATAAACATATATGTATAAAAACACTTAAATAGTACATAATATAGTATATTATACTTATGACAAAAAGTAAAATAAAGTCCTCTTTTGCGTAAAAAAACATAAATGTTATAAAAAAACAAGTCTGTGAACTAAAAATGTACATACATACATACGTACTTATATTTAAACAAAAAATAGGTAAATATTGCTTGCATACATTATATGTGCTAATGTACACTCTTTCCTTTTAGAAAAAAATACTCCATAATTGAAGATTGGCGCGTTTCTCTTTGGACTAGGTTTTGTGAGAAGTGCATTTCTAACACACTTAATTTTTCAAACCCTATTGCGTCACTGTTCTTTAAAGAAAACAACTTTAATTTCGTCACTGTTTCAAGAGCGTCGCTGTAAGTTTTTAACTCACATTCAATTTCATCATCGTTCCCCACTTTGCTTGAATCATCTTCAGATTCGACTTCTTCATTGGCTACCTCGGGAAGAAATTGTAGTTCTATTTGGTCATCCTCCATTAGTAAATTTTGATCCACATTAATAAACTCGTCAGGATCGACATGTTGGTGTACACGCTGCATCATTCTATACATATCTGCAATCTTTGACAGTGGTAACTCATCATCCGCATCAAAATCATCGTCATTGTCGGCTATTGCTCTATTCTCATGCCTAAAACCAGCTTTCGTAAAACAATTATAAATGGTTGCAGAGGAAACTTGCTGCCATGCCGTGTTTATGAAATAGACTGCCTCCAATACATTTATGGATTTAACCAACTCATTAGCATTGGTGACGGTATCCATTTTTGCCAAGATATGTTTCAAAATTAACGATCGGTAACATACTTTAAAAGTTTTTATGACTCCTTGATCGAGTGGCTGACACAACGCTGTGGTATTCGGTGGCAAGAAAACTATTTTAATGTTTCGGAGCTTAAGATCTTTTGGATGAGAAGCTGCATTATCGAGAAATAATAGAATTTTTCGTTTTTGAGCCACCATTTTTCGATCAAATTGTTTTAACCATTCACTCATTATATCAGTTGTCATCCAAGATTTTTTATTTGAAAACCAAGTCACAGGTAACAAACATAGATCCAGTTTTTTAAAGGCACGAGGTCTCGCTGATTTTCCAATAACCAAGAGCTTTTCCTTTTCACCAGCCATATTAGCGCAATGTAAAACAGTAAGTCGTTCTTTGGCCATTTTTCCACCTACACATTTTTCACCTTTTAAAGCGAACGTTTTATCTGGCAATGCACGAAAGAAAAGGCCAGTTTCGTCGGCATTGTAAATGTCTCTTGCTTCATATTTTTTTAATACGACTGGAAGATTATCTTTAAAACTTGCAACATCTGCCGGATCGACACTTGCAGCCTCACCCGAAATTGATCTAAAAGTAATGTTGTGACGAATTCTAAATTTTTCAAGCCACCCAGAAGAAGCACTGAAATTCTCGTAGCCTAAACGTTCTCCAATTTCCTTAGCTTTTGATCTAATTATAGGTCCCGATAAAGGAATGTTCTTATTTCGGGCTTTGGCGAACCATTCGTAAGTCAGCCTGTCAATATTAAGGCCCTCAGCTTTAAAAAAGCCTCTTTTTTGTTCTGGATTAATATTTGAAATAACTCTGTTCTGCAATTTTTCTCTATGTTTTATAATTTCACTTGCTTGAGTTTTACCAATATCAAATCGAGTCGCTAAGTTACGGACACTGAGTTTTTCTTTATCATAAATTTCAATCACTTCTAACTTTTCTCTTAACGTCAACATGCGTCTCTTTGGCGCCATTCTTACTACACACACTATATAATCTGACAAAAGAGAAAAAACTCTACTTTATTAGCTAACAAACTAATGCCAACGTAATAAGAACTGCCAGCTGGAGGTAGGGTTACCAACTGTACGCTACACGCATGCCTTTACTTGCGTCCGTACAAGAGAGATTTTTATCATAAAAGGGAGGCAAACTTAGTGTCCGTGTCCGTTTAAAGGAGAGTCCGCCTAATAGAGTAATATTTATTAGAAGTATCAATATAAAAATTTCGGTTCCCGTAAAACCGTCCGGTTAAGAGAGGTGGCCGCTTATCGGAGGTGTCCGTTAAGGGAGATTTCACTGTATTTGTCTTTGGCACAAAATATTGTTCTAAAGCTTCCATAAGTCTATCCTTATTTGCTCTTGTTTCATTATTTAATTGCAAGGTATTTATTATTTCCATTGCGTCTTCTCCAATTACATGTAATAGTGTTGCTGCTTGGACATTTTGTACTTTTTCTATGCAACCTGACGCCGTTATAAACAGTTCAAAATTTTGCCGCCATTTTCTCCAGTTGAGCGCCATGTCGCCCTCCATTACCATTGGCTTGGGTTGTTTTAGAAATTCCATATTTCTTTTAATAGTTTCTCACTAAACACTTTTTTTATACTTTTATTACACACCTTATACCGACTGCGCCATGTTATGAATAAGATTGTTAATTAAACTTCATTTATTCATAGTATATTTTATATTGAGTTATATGTTTACAGAGCATGACCAGTGTCCAAACCCTACGCTTACTTCACTGCCTTGCCAACCCACTACTAGTGTAAAACTGAAACTTCCCTACATACATATATATATAACAGTCTCCATATAAGTTCAGGGAACAACGTGCAAACAATTTTTATGGGTCATTCTAAACAGATGAATCTTCCTTAGGTGTAAACACATTTTACTGTGGTTACCTTTGTTAATAACAATCATAATCTCAATAGCAACAATGGTAACCACAGTAAAATGTGTTTACACCTAAGGAAGATTCATCTGTTTAGAATGACCCATAGCGTGTGTGACAGCATCAGAAAGTTAGGTTACCTGGAGAAAGTGAGGTTATGTGAAATGTTTTTGTTGTAAAAAGCAGATAATGAACCGAATCATTGCAATACGGTATGTATAATTATCGGCGTGAAATTATCTCCAGGTCTTTGGTAAATGTGATTATACGAATTCAGTAATAACAAGAAGTTACGATAAGTCGAACAATTATGAGCTTGAAATTATCTCCAGGTCTTCGGTTATTGTGATTTTGTGAATTCAGTTATATAGAGAAAATATCATTAGTCCAACAGTATCATTCAGCGGTATTTCGAGGTCGGATGGAAATTATCCGCTATAATTAATTACCATCTCAAAATAGGTGTTTGTACAAATGTCCGCAGTGATTTTCGTTGTAAGGAGAATGGAGTATACCGACGAACTTCATTGATCAAGTGAAGGTATGTTTTATCATGTATTATATGATCGACTTAATTTAAATAATTTTTGTTGAACAGATTGCTCCATATAACGCATAGAATTGTATGCGGACAGCATTTAATAAAATGGATAATTCGTATGATGTAGAGCTACCGAAGAAAGTTGAAATAAAAATGAAGATTAAGATTATTCATCTGTCTGATTTTGGTGGAATCAAACTGGAAAGAATAATGTTAAACACAGTGGCATGTTGCACAAAGGCACGAATAGAAGCAGCCGATGTGGCAAAACAATAACGTTTCTATGAAGACATGGTGTTACGTTTTAATAGTACAACGGAATGGCATATCGATGATCGCATGAAACAAGAATTTATACAAAGCCGAGCAGAAACTGTCGTTATGTACAGCTGATGACATTTACAAATGTAAAACAAACATTTAGATAATAATTATGGGATTCAGTTAACATTGAGTGTATTGTGAGTAGCAAACCTTTTAATGATTGTTGAACATAACCTTGACCTCAACCTGTGAATATAATAACGGCCAAGATGGTCATCGTTTGTGAAATATTATATCACAATATGAAGTGCGGAGGACACTCGACTGATAAACGAGTAAACAGAAAAAGCCATGATGTAGTTACGGTATCTTTTAAGAATCGTCTTTCCGGTACTCTGCGGAAACCAACCATTAATCCAGGTGTGACACGTAACAGTTTTATGCGTAAAGATTTGGTCATACAGTGTGCCCAATATTTTTAGGTCCGACGCTGTCGCTGAAGAAGATCCTTCATGTGAATTAAAGTTTTGATCTGCGAAAGATGTAGCTCTACATACGGGAGATAACGAAACGTACGAAAATAAAGAACACCTATGTACCGCTACGGTAAGTTTCTAAGCCGACACATGAGCGATGCGATAAGACCTGTCATTTTGTAGATAGTGCGCAAGTAGGGCATTCAGTTTAATGTAAAGTGCAGCGGAAGTTGTACTGCCTTAGGTGTCGGACTTCATGTTAACGGTGATTTGTTAAAGGTCTCCATATAAGTACAATTTTCAGGGAACACGGTGCAAACAAACTATAGCTTGTGTGACAGCTTGAGAAAGTTAGGTTACCTGTAATCTGGTAATGAACTGAGCAGGGGTAAGTGAGGTTATGTTTAATGTTTTGTTTATGAAAATCAGTTAATAAACGGAAGTGTAGGAGAACGGTAAGTTTCATTATTAGCTTCAAATTACTTGCAGGTCTTTGGTGATTGCGATGATGTGAATTAAGTAAATACCGAGAAGGTACGATCTGTGGAACACCGATCGATTGTACAGTATTACGAAGTCGAATGGAAATTATCCGCTATAATTAATTACAGTCTTAATAATGGTGGTTGTCCAAGTGTCTGCGATGATTATAGTAGTAAGGAGTAGAATGATTAATCAATTGAAGGTATATTTTACCATGTATTTGGTAGACATAGTTTAAATTATTTTTGTTGAACAGATTGCTCCATATAACGCATAGAATGTTATGCGGACAGCATTCAATAAAATAAAACATTTGTATGATGTAGGGCTACCGATGAAAGTTCGAATTAACATGGCAAATAATCATCATCAGTGTGTCGGATGTTAACTGTATCTTATTCTTATGCTGTATCTGGCAATTCAAAGAATTCAAATGTAAACAATCCGTAATGCGCATGTCTTCTTTCGCGAGCCCAGCTTGCCCCTGCTTCAGAGGTGGTGCAAATTATTATTATTTATTTATTTATTTATTTACTCCACTCATGCAGTCCCGAACGCCCTTTGGAGCGAACTTTTTTACTCCAAAGTCGCGTCCCGAACGTTGTGGAGCAAAAAAAGAGAAAATAAAGCAAAAAGAGCGTACGTCCCGAACGCACCTATTGAGACGTTTTCGGAGCAGCTACGTAGCTAACCTAACCTACATAGCTGCTTCGTAGCCGTTACGTCTTAACGGCAAATTCACAAGTGGCGCATCGAAATATACTGTGCCGCCATCTATCTTTAAGAATCCTTACATGACTGATTCACTATAAGGGGCTGTCGGGTAACAGATCCGCTACAGTGGCAATCACGGGGGTGCTTTTTATGCGAAAATCTTTGTGACAACCAAAAAATATTGTAGCCCCACAACTTATTCAAATAATGTGAAGAATAAGAGAAAATATAAGCGTCTTCATAGCAGAAAATTTCAATTGCCTAAAGATTAATAACGGAAAGAATAATTTAGTAAAAAAGTACAAAACCAAAATGTATAAAACACATAAGGTAAGCGTCGCAGAACACGCTTTTGTTAGCTATATTCGGCAACATATGATTGGCTCATATAATTTCAAGGTCGACTGACCGTTATCTATTCGTGCATATTTAATTGACCATAGGAGATTAAGGGTTACAATTTGAAATAAAAGTGCCGTAGCGAAAGAAAAAAAATTTATTAAGTATAATACACAGCATTAATGAAATCGGGGGCCCTGTCCCCGGCGACGTTCCAACCGCCTAGCTCGTTGGCGGATGCGCCTTTCGAAGACATCCTAAAAAATAACGGAAAAAAATAGAGTGACAGTGGTGTTACATTAAAGTTCGCAAATTACCTCGAGGAGGGTACGCGCGATTAAAAGAAAAATGTTGCGATGGCGCAGCATTCGATTGTGTTCACGCACCCTCTGCTGGCGGCGCCTTTCGCGTGCTGTAAAGAAAGAAATTAGTGCTACGAAAGTCTGTTTTATACTATACTATTTTTTCAGAGAAAACCGTATACGAATTTTTAGTATGGTGTCAATCAGAAATTAAAAATCTTAAACGAAAAAATCGTGGGAATATAGAACTGTTCTGAATCCATCCAACATTTAGCATGCGCGCATGCGTATTCAACTGTAATTGTATCTGACCGCATGTCATGTGTGTGTTAGGTTAACTGAATTAAAAATCAGTCTGTTATTGATTGTTTATAACAATCGTACTGGTACTGCAGCCATAAATAGTAGTTTTCTATTCATTTGTAATTATGTATAAGCACCAGGGTGCTTAGATTTCAGTTTATGTAAACCCGTTGATGATGACTGGGGGTTAGGGGGGTTAGGAAATACACCTTAATGTTTGGTAGTACTTTTACGGATTCAAGTTCGTAATTTAAAAAAAATCCTGCGGGAAATATGCGATGTTGATACATAAAAAACAAAAAACAAGCAAATTACGACATTTTGTTATATGGACATATTACGTTATAAATAAATTATAATTCAAGGCGAATTACGCGACTTCCTGGAATAATAACATTCAGAAGCAAAGCGTGAAAATAGTATTTAGGAAAAAAGAGATAGACAATACGATTAAATTTCTTGTTTTCATTAATGTATCCGATGTAAGGTTAAATTTTGATACCATTTTTTAATGGGTACTGTTATTTACAGTTTAGTTAATTTTTGGTACTATTACGATACCCGGAAATATCGTAATAAGACCCGGAGCCCAGAGAAACGATGTTAAAATCCGAAGACTCAGGGTGATAACCGGATACCTGGTCCTAAAACATCCTAAAAGCACCCATATAGAAATAAACATCAAAATATAAATAAAAATTTGATTCATTCGATATGGTTACTGAAGTTGCTAACAAAATATAATAAAAGTTACTTAAATATAATTGAGTACCCGTACCAAAAAAATAGTGCAATGTAAATGGTTCATATTTTGCGTGCTAAATTCTTGAACAAAATTTTTGTATAAAAGGTCTATGGTATTATAATATTAAACGTAAAAATAGTTACAAATTAGTATAATCTAAATAGAACTTAATACGAAACATTTGCTCACCCGCCGCCGCTCGCTCATAGGCATTTTCTGCAGTAAGGAAAAATATATTAATGATATATTTTAAGCTGTAGTAACTTACGGTTGGAACGCCGCCCGGATGAGGGCCCCGCTTGCTGGTCCTCGCTTGCTGGGGCCCGCCTTCCACAGGAGGGCCCCACTGGATGGTCCTCGCTTGCTGGGGCCCGCCTTCCACAGGAGGGTCCCGCTGGATGGTCCTCCTCGTCGGGAGCGCGGCCGCTTCATTTTCGGGGGACCGAATACTCCCCCTCGAATTATTAACAGATTCACGACTGTCATCATCGGACTGAGACAAAGAAAAAACGACGAAATTTATTATATACGATTATATGAAGGGAAATAGTATATTGACAAGCACGTGCGTATTGGTAAAAGATAAAAACGTTACCACTGATTTATTTTGCCAAAAGATATAGTTTTTGCGAAACAACGCACATAAAAGAGTGTCAACAGAAATGGCCACGGAATGTAATAAGATGATAAAATTAAAAATAAAGACAAAATGGCCACACTTACCTCCATCTCGTAAACTTAGCAATGGTGTTTACAGGGATGTCGCGAAAGGAATAATAGATCAAAACATCCTAGATTTGAACAACATATCACGCGCCGTTTATTTATTTGAGGCCCGTGCAAAATTTTACTTATCTCCGGAGACGTTCATCGAGTTCTTTGGTTCATTGTGGGATCTTACAGGCATTTTCGGTAAAGGCGCCCATTTGTTTTTGTATGTTGAACATTCCACGGAGTAACTGTTATTGTATATTGTTGGCAATCTGGAGTTAACATATCAAATGTTTATTTGGTGGTAGGTATAGACAGTAGGGACCGATTACCATTGCGGATGCACAAAATTGGTGGTACTTCTTTAAATAGCCGAGAGGTGGCGCGACGATTTTAAATCGTGACGTATCATATGATCGCTATTTTGACAGAATTTAGATTATAAAGTGCGTTTAACTTCTTATGATTAGCTTTGTGTTAAGGTAAGAATTAGTATAAGTTAGTGTTCATTGTTAATGTTTACATTCTACAGATATACATAAGGTATACCGTACATGATAAAACATACTTTCAATTGATCAATGAAGTTCGTTGGTGTATACACCGAAGAAATACCGTTTGTTTTCTTGCAAATATTAAAATCAAAGTATAAATGTCCCTTCTCACGACCGTCATTCATTTTGTCGGTAAAAGAGGGTCAGCTTAAAGGTCTGTAAAAGCTTTTTTTTTTAAACAATAAACATTGGTAAAACTGTGTTAAACCGCCACACCAACTGAAAAATCCCCAACAAAAAAAAATCCTAAATCACGAAGGACATTCGACATCAACCGAAATCCAAATGCAAACCACCTTAATAGTCATTGACAACTCACCAAACTAATCACTCGAATCCTCAGAGGTCACGTCGACCTCTCCACCAGCCACATCTCCACCGACCGGCGCAAGGGGATCATAAAGTACGGCAATTAGTTCTTTGAACATCATGTGAACGCGATCGCGATGATCAGGCAGTGACCTCTTCCATAAAAACTCGCACAAATATCTAACCTAACCTAACCTAACCTGACCTAACCTAACCTGACCTAACCATCAAATTCAACCAACGACTACATCCAAAAAAGACGTCGCCGCATATGTCTCCACACCTATATCGACTCAAAATTGAACAAGGAACCCAAAAATACCAACAAAAAGGCGATCGGACAAGGTTTAGCAGTGCGGCGGTATAACACATAATTACCTAAACATTTAACTTTAAATATGTTCTGTCTGCTTACGTTTGCGGCACTTGTGAATTCACCATGATGAACTAATCTTCGTGATTGCCAATTCATTTAAATGAAATAGCACAGCTTTCGTCAGTCAGCCTAAAATAAAGAAATACCATTTAAAAAATTACTGTCAATTCTACTTGATGTAGTACACTGAATCCATGTAGGCAGCGCTTGTGTCGAGTAAGGTTACGGAATCATAACCTCTACAGAACAGGTATAAAATGGCCACTGTAGATGGTAGACCGGTTCACTGTTTGTTGCGGTGCCAAGCGTTTGGCGTGAATTACTACATGCTAATAGTAACATGTAACGCCTCTAGGTGGCTACATACAATTTAAAAAAAGGGCGGGTCTTTTTCAAATTAAGTAATATTTATTATTTCATAAAAGTAAAGAAATGAAACAGACTATTATATATTACCATCAAAGAAATGTACATAAAAAACAGAAATGTATACAATTAACACCAGATATCAAAAAATTACTGTGATAATGTGTTTTTGAAATTCGATACAAACTTTTTAAGATAAACAAAAATAAAGAGTAGGTAGCCTGGCGGAAAAAAAAACAGATGCAAAACCACATAAAAAACTCTTGTGGTACATCATCATGAGCATTAAAGAGATAGAGTTTTGTTATTTTCTTCTGCGAAAATGTGCTGACAGTGACTATTGTTCCTGCATATTAAAACATGAATGTTTTATAGTCGATTGAAATTTTTAATTAAAAATTTACGTCAGACAACTGCAACATTAATTTTGTAAGCGTTTAACAGTAACTGTATTTTGTAAATTATAAACTGTATACGGAGCAACTAAACATACATTCCAATTAAATAACAGTGTCACAGTTAATAATCTATTTTTTACACAGTATATAGTTTCATACAAATACTTATTATTTATATTTTCTATGATACAATACTTATTATATTATACAGTGTGTACAAAAAGTATGGAATATGCTATATATCTCAGTAAATATCCACTTTGGGGAAAAATGTTTTGAATAAAAGTTGTTTGGTGCTTAGTTTTCCACCATAAGACAAAATTAATTTTTTTTTTTTCGAATAACTAAAGCGCAATGAAAAACAATTGATTTTTTTTAAATGGCAAGGTACCCCTATATTATACTCATTTAGTAGAGATTTTTTTCTATTTTCAATGATGGGGTCTCACCTTAAAAATTAAGTTTATGCTAAGAGGCCGGAGAATATCGAAAATTTAAAATATCATATTAAAGAAATTACACCTGATATGGTTGGGAATGTTATAAACGGGTTTAAAAATCGAGTTTATCATTGCCAAGCTGTAAATAGTTCACAGTTTGAACACTTATTGTAGATTTCGTCATAACATTTTAGTTCTTATGTTTTTGTTAGAAACTTTAGTTCTTATGTTTTTGTTTGAAATAAATACTAATCAACTAAAATCATTTTTTGCGTTTTTCTCAAAAACTTGCTTAAGTAAGGGCACTAAAGTTTTGTATCATTGAAAAGAGAAATAAATTCTTTATCAAATAAGCATAAAATAGGGGTACCTTGTCATTTAAATAAATTCTATTCTTTTTCAATGCGCTTTTATTATTCGAAAGAAAAATTAATTTTGTGTTATGGTGGAAAACTAAGTACCAAACAACTTTTATGCCAAACATTTTTCCCTAAAGTGGATATTTACTGAGATATATAGCATATTCCATACCTTTTGGACACACTGTATATAATGTAAGTTGATTTTCTAGAAGACATGTGTATACTTAAAACTCTTAAAAGCGAGCACATAAAATTATCATTCTAATGGTATAGTAATAGCCATAAAAATATTACATTAAAGTTCATTAAATAAAATATTTGATACCACTGGCTTGTCGACTGATATTTAACTAAACTGTCATAAAAATCATATTACACTGCAAAAAGTTATTACTCTATTTACGATTGTATTGTCTACATCAAACATCATTTTTAAGGTTCGGTAATAAAAATCGGCCCTATATGTCAGCACAGTTAATAATATATCATCCTCCATCCTTAAGACACAAACATAATGACTGCTTCTTAAAAAAAAAACACGTATCACTTGAACTTCTCTTTTGTAAAATCCGGTACATTGTTTAAGTTGTTTCTCGGACAAAAAAAAAAGTTGAAATTAGTTGTAACGTTGAAGTGATATTGTAGTTTGAATCGGAGTCACTTAAGATTTTAATGATGCACTTGGTCAGGCAGCCCTTAAAAAAAATATTAGGTAACTGTCAAAACCTTAAATACTTTAGTTGTAATAGGAAAATGTATTTATTTATTACAAGTATCCAAATACACACCTTCTCTGTCTATTACTGCATTTTGGTTAGATAAAACTGATCGCACTTTACATAATTTAAAACGTCAAATTGATTACCTTCCTCTTGAACATCAGTTTTATAACTACATATTACTTGTAGCTGCTTGTGTAATTGTGGTGATTTGAAAAAAAGTTTTGTACCTCCAACTTCACTGTGAGGAACATTTGCAACAAATCAATCAACTGTTTACGTCATTTTTTGCAAATTTTTGCTTTACTTTTTAATTTTTTGCTGGTCGCTTCCACAAGATATCAAATATTTTCATTAATACTATGTGCTACCAATAGCATCCATCGAAAGGCAAAAACTCACTTTTTATCGACTAAAATTATGAATAATTTGGGGCCAAAACGCATAGTGGTTTCAGTGAAATCACTCAATTTTGAGAAAAAAAAATTAAAAAGTTTTTAAAACTATAAGAAGTTTTCACTTATGAACATATTGAATTGATTCATGTAAAAAATGTCACCTGAAAAGGCTTTTTAGTCACTTTATTCACAGAATTCACTTTTATTTCATCAACTTGGTAAAGTACCGGCTAAAATATGTATTCAATCAGTTACTGAATGTATTTGAGCAAATATTACGCTATAGATCGACATATGGCGATACTATAGAGCGTATTGACGGGTGGATAGCAGTAAAAACCGCTATATTTTTAACCTAGAAATTTTTAAAAGTGTTGTTTCGCAGTGAAACCACATCACCTGAAAGGGTTAAATTATATGAATTATTCTTCAGTACAAGCTACACACTCTATTTTTAAAAGTACAAAATTCTCCATATTTCAATAGTTATAACAAAAAATGTGAAAAAGTCAAATTTCTTTTTTCTCTCATAACTTATTTGTCTTAATCATTAGATCAATTTCATTTGTCATTTCTTGAGGCATTTTTTTTTTGTAGAATGTAATGCCATATTTTTTTAATAAATAACTAAGAAAATCAAGAAAAATCCTATTTTCAACAAACCAATTAAATGTCAAATGACAGTAGGTACTTTTTGTGTGCAGAATTATTTTTGTTATTTTTCACAGTTGGTTTCAATAATTAACATTCAAAACAGTTAATTGTTTTAAACATACTTTAATAACAGAACAGTTGTAAATACATCTTTCAACACAAACTTTGAAAAAAATAATTTATTATTATCAGTTTTCATTAAAAATTAATCACCTTCGTTTGCTGGTTTTGCCGCGAGGCTTTTAACATCTTCTTGAATTTTCGTATCCTTCTAAGATTTTTGCACCATCTTCCTTGGAAACGTTTTTGTATAACTCGTAAGTTAATTTTGGATAAATCGTTTTTTTAAATCTCTCTTTTAGACTCTGCCATGTCCTGTCAGCAACGTTGTCTTGTTCCATTTGTTTCCAGGCAAGATTGCCCCGCAAACAATTGAATTATTTTTTTTTCTATAATATAACGTATGATGGCTTCGTCTTCTTCCTGAGTATACGGTTTATACCCGGCCATTTTAAATTCAAGTTTCCAGCTGCAGCAAAAAAATTAATAGTGTAATAATTTTTAAAAATTATTTAAGTATTTTGTAGAACTACCTTTCACTAATTGGAAATGTTAAAGCACAACGTCTGGTGATTACTTTTTAACAAATTATTATATTGTAAAAAGAATGAACAATGTAAGACGATTTACGAGCAACACTGACACCGATGTATCGTAAGGTTATTTTGGCCGCAAATTTAGCTGCATTGGTATACTAGCGGGCCGACAATAAATTTTTGAGTGGTGGGGATAAGGAGCGGTACCGTTGCCGAGCATGAGTCACCGCACACTACAGACTTTTAGTCGGCCGACAGTTTGATATGTAGGCAAGGTTAAAGACATACCCATTTAACACGTTAACTCTTACAGGCACATAAAAAGCAGACAAATTTTTGCCCGTGCTGCACACAAAATTAAAAATTATTTATTAACAACGAAACTAAATGCATTTGAAAGAGGATGCAGAATAAAAAAGAAAAATATATGTTTTAGCATCCTCGTCGGGTTCAGCAACTCCTGGTGAGGTGGTACACCCTATGTACCACTATGCCTGTAATGCGAAATTTTGAGTAGCTTGATTTATCACAAATTGTAATATTTTCTTTTATTTTACTTCTTTGTGCGTACAGATTTGTTTGAAAAACTATATTTTCAATAATTTTTTTCGGTTAACAGTAAACTAAATATTTTATAAGGTGTAGGATCAGTAACTTGATAAACAATATCTGTAATTCCAGCATAATATTCAAACTGGCCAGAACAGCAGCTAGTCAAAGATTCGTCCATCTGGGTGCCTCCTGAATGTTATTACTTGTATTTTTGTAAAATGACAGTGGCATATTGTTATCAGAATCTGACTAATCAGAATAATTTTGATAAGTTTTTAAAGTATCAATTTCTAAATTAACTTCCCTTTCCTTATTTACCTGCTCTGTATCATCTAGTTCACCAATTATAGATTCTTGGTCAGTCGGAATATCTTCAATTTTCGCAAGAAATTAATCCTTTCAATTTAAATGGCAAGTCTTCTAAATTGTATAATGATTTTAATAGTGATTATTTGTTTGAATGTTCACAGTGGTACAAATAACGTACCACCAAATTATTGACAAATAAACACAAGAAAAACTTATTTTAAATATGAAAACAATGTCAAGTGTAAACCATACCACAAGCAGACAGATTTAACATAAACACAATTATTTTATGTTAAAATTACACTTATTACAACAAATTATTTTTGTACACTTTACTGGGGTCCAAAATACAACTAAAATGAGTTGACAGACAATCAATGCAAGCAATTTCTATCGGGTTCTGACCTGCAGCGTAAAGTTACGTTATGTCAGTACATATTGGCATAGGTGGTTCAGTTTTTAAGCGATCGTGCAGAACAGCAGAAATATTAAATTAGGTGGTACAATTTCATTACCACCATGCAGCATTGGTAACAAAAATGGTGGTACATAACGTGTACCACCATGCCTGTAAGAGTTAAGTGCCATGAGACGCGTTAGCCGTGTCTCAATAGTTTTTTGGCCCACTGTGCCGTGAGACACGCTATTAATGTCTCATGCTGATCTGTAGTTGTGGCCTTGTGGAACGCCGTTAGTATCTCGCTTTACATTTGTGCATACGTACACTTCAAATAGACGACCTGGGGAGCCAATATATGATTTCAGCCTTCATTTAGGTAGAATGGTTTGGATAAACTGAGGCTTTAAATTTATTTATTTATTGTAACTCTTGTTTCATTCTATTCTATACAATGTACATATATTACATAAAGGAGAGTGATATGCTTATATTTATATAAAATATTTATAACAGAAATATAAAGTAAAAATATTTCTTATAAAAGAATTCTGATAAAATTATAACATATTCGAAAAAAATTAAAAGTAAATAAAGTTTTTATTCTTATAAATAGTACAAAACAGTTAATGACATATTTGATATGACTAGGTAAACGTAAAACTTACATATTAGGCTTATGTGTGTTACAAAAACATGGTAAACAATAAAACTTTTTGCACTGTGCACAATTGAACTTGCTTCTTGGTGCTTTTTTTTTGAGCAGCTGTTCTGTTAGATGAGGCAGAAATATTTTTGTAGCACTCCACACATCGTCTTCTATCTTTGGATGGTACTTCTTTCAACTGATGAATTTGACCATTATCTTCAGAATCTAATGGAACATTCGTATCTAACAATAATTGTGACACTAATTCTTGTCGAAATTCAGTGATAGATAATTTATTTTGTGTAACTGTGTTATAAAATATATGTGCGTTTACAACTGCAGTTCCCAACAAAAGCTCAAATGCCAATTTACGGTACCATTTTATCCTTTTGCGTAGCGGTGAAGAATATGATTTTATCTGATCTGATAAGTCGATAAAAGCTTTAGCTTTGTTATAATCTAGGATCACAGTTGGTTTTTCGATATTGCTGAACACTGGCTTTAGAATCGGTGTGTTTTGTGCTTAATAACAAAACATCACGCTTGTCTTTCCATTTCATAACTACTACACCTGTATTACTTTCTTTTGCAACAGTTTCAGTTTTTTTAGAGTTTTGGTTGTGACTTCGCGTGGATTAAGTTTTCTGTTGTTTCTCAGTGTTCCAACTAGATGAGTATTACGTCGAAGTAGTTGGTGCGCTAGTCTAAAGGTGCATTTAAATCAGAGCGAACAGAACCGAACGAACGAACGAAGGGGTTTTTATGTATTCGTTCGTTCGGTCGTTCTCTGCGCAATGCAATGTGAACGAACATTCGCATTCGTTGATGATCCGCGCTAGTGTGAAAACCTGAAAACAAACCATGTCGGATAGAAAATTCGCTAGCTACAAAATGCACCATGCAAATCGAGCACGAACTTCCTTTGATGATTCGCTTGTTTACCGACACGCGACGGAACCTGTGCGAACGCGAACGAATTCGTTCGCTCGCCTTCGCTTCGCCATGCAAATTGCGCGAGCTTGACCGAACGAATTCGTTCGTTCGCTCCTGTTCGCTCTGATTTAAATGCACCTTTACACTGGTGTAATAGTTATCAGTGAAAAGTGTACGTCCTTCATCTAATAATGAATACATTAACGATAATACTATTTTAGAAGGTACACTTACATTTTTTGATGACTCCTTTCCGCAATAAATACTAAAATCGTAGGTGTAGCCTTTATCACACCAAAGTTTAAAAAGTTTGATTCCAATCTTGTGGCTTTTATTTTTTATGTATTTCCTAAATGATAATCGACCTCTAAAGGGCACTAGTGTTTCGTCAATGCAGACATTCTTTCCCGTAGTATATAATTCTCGAAATTTATTCCTTAATTTATTAGTTAGCGGTGTTAGTTTTCTCAGTCGGTCAATATTGTCACAAATTTCGTTGTCACTAAAGTGAATCAAACGTAATAGTAATTGAAATCGATTTCTCGACATTTTTGAACTCATTTCGTTTTGGTATAAAGGCTTCTTTGACCAATAATCAGCAATTTTCGGTAATTTCATTAATCCCATCCACAAAATTATTCCCAGAAAGCGCTCTACTTCTTTTGAATTTGTTTCACTCCAAATTTTAAGCCTAGAGCCATCAGAAATGTTCCCTTTTAATTGTTGATATGCGTATTTATTAGTTTCAACAACAATAAGTTGAATTATATCATTGTCTACAAAGAGCTTAAAAAAGTCGTATGGTGTTTTATTTATGTACTCTTCGTACAAATAATCTTGTAACCCATTGTTTCCTTCAAAATTTTAAAATGGTTTAAGTTTATCACCTGTGACCGAATTCCATGTCATGTTCTCCTCTTCATCGTCCGAATGATCAGATGTATTGTCCATACACAAATAATTAACAATAACGCTGTCAATCGTCAAAGAAACGTTATCTATTGTTGACGTTGATGCTCCAGGTTGCGGCTGCGGGGAAATTTGTTTAGGTAATTCTTTCGATGTTTTCCTTGTTGTTTTTGCCTTCTTTTTTTTATGCATAGTTTCATCATCCGATGATATCGAGCTTTCGTCAGTTGAATAGTTATTTGATGATCCGGCACTAAAAACGTCTTCGTCAGACAAGTACTCGTCCCACAACACTTGCAGTTTTTCCTGTTCTTTCTCGTAGTTAGCCATACTGTAACGTTCACGAGTCCTCAGACTCCAGACTCTGATCTGATTGACCGTCCGTTCGTAGCGCGCTCGCCTATAAACTTTCAAACGTTCGCGAACCATCCATTCTCTGAACACTTTAGGTGCGTATCGAACACCCCGCTACAAGTATGACGTAAACATCTATAAACCGCCACGTCCGCAGGGTTGCCAACCCTGTAGGCGTGCTCGGTAAAATGCTTTATATGGGATCTTATTAATTAAGAATCTACATTTAAGATTATTTGAAAATCTAAGGGGCAATATACTGCGCATTTGTGAATAAAACAATGCAGCCAACACATCAAACATAACTTTTTGACCTCACGGACCAGTTAATTCATAATTTAAATCCCGCGGACCACTAATAGGATTTTAATGCATCTTAAAACATAACTTAACATGATGAGTAAGTATATTCCACATTTTTCTGCGGACCAGCGAAATTTTCTCGCGGACCACTAGTGGTCCGCGGACCACCACTTTGGCAACCGCTGCACTAGACCATATCTCCCCATAGCGAGTGCAACACTAAGGTTCTCACAGGTTTGGAACCGCTTTTTTGTCTATTAGGCCGTGAGGAACGTAGGTAGTGTCTCGCAAAAAAAAACTCAAAAAAATTATTTGAAAAAAATTTCAAGGTTTATTATACGGGGTGATTTATTAGTGCGTCGGGCTTTCATAGCGCCCCGCCCGTAGGAGATAGAAAAAAAACTTAAATACATAAAGTTATTGGTTTGAAAAGATCTACGTCGTAAAATTATTTTCATCTATACAGGGTGTCCCATTTTTAAGCTATAACAAAATGGATGACATTTTGAACATTTATTGTAGTCGTTTATCTTTTATGTATTTTCAATTTGTTACTTTTCATAGTTTTTGAATAAAAACAATTAATTTTATTACATAGTTATTATCCGCTTAAATTTTAAATTTATTCAAATGTCAAGCTGACACTTACTTACATTTTGGCACTTGTTTTGCATCAGCGCGGCCTACTTTGGTGCATAAAAATTTAATTAAATGGCTACTTTTTTGAAAAGTATTGAATATCTCAACAACTATGGGGTTTAGACATAGCACACCCCTCATAAAAATTGAAGGGGAGAAAAAAAGCTATCGAATAGTAAAATAAAATAAGGGTGTTTACATTTGAAAAAAATGAGTTATGTCACTTTGAAATTTGGTAAGTTTGGCATTTTTTTGTGAACACCCTGTGTCAATAAATTTAAATTTTTTATTTTTAAAATGTTGCTCCCAACTGGACTAACATTATTGCTAAAACTTATTTTTTAACTTTAAAAAACGAGGTGGCTACGATTTTTTAAAGTTAAGCCTGCTTGTGTAAGATTTTTCGGAAAAAAATTAATAAGTTGGCACTAAATCAAAAAACAACCAGACATTCATGTAGAGGTTAAAAAATGACATCCGATGACCTAAAAATATACAGGGTGTTCCATTTAAAAAAATCTTTGTTTTTGTTATAGCGCAAAAATGGGATACCCTGTATAGATAAAAATAATTTTACGACGTAGATCTTTTCAAACCAATAACTTTATGTATTTAAGTTTTTTTTCTATCTCCTACGGGCGGGGCGCTATGAAAACCCGACGCACTAATAAATCACCTATACAGGGTGGTGCTTTTTTCGATGCTCACCATTGCTATCTTGGAAACGGTAAGAGATACAAGGTCAGTTAAATTAGAGAAAAGTTGCACATTTTTATGGCGATTAAAAATCTGAAAAGAAATCCTGGATATTTTGATTCGTTTTTGATTTATTACAAAAAAACTAAAAAATGTGATTTTAGAAAAATACTATTATCTTCCCTACCATTGACGCTATTTAATTTAAACTTGGTAACTTTATGTTTTTGACCGTCCCGGGTTTGATGACGTCAACAGAAATTTTCTAAGCCTTCTAGATTTCAAGTTGCGATAGTCAACTTTTTTATTTCTTATGGCCGCCATATTGGATTTTTACACCATTAGACAGACAAAAAAATTAGCTTTTCAGATTGGTAACTAACATACCTTTTTCTTTTAAAAAACTTGTTGAAATTTGAAAATTTGTATAAATTATCTATAAAATCGTGACTGTTTTGAAAAACAATTGAAACTATGATATAAATAAAAGTGACACAACATTTTATAGGTCTAATAAAATAACGAAATAACAATAAATTTAAAACACCAGATAAATAATTATTTAAATTGTTTAAAGTGCGCGCCGTTATGTATGATGTAGTGGTTAGTCCTTAAATTCATTTCGCCCACTGCCTTTAGGATAGTTTGTCTCGAAATAGAGCCGAAAGCATTTTTGATTTTACGGCGAAGAATTTCAATATTTTCCGTTAGGGTTGCATAAACAACATCAATGTAAAAGTAATCCATAGGCGTTAAACATGGCGATCGCGGAGACCAATGAACAGGACCAAACGTACCGTCATGAATTTTGAAAGCTTACATCTAAATTAATATCCTTTTACAATGCGGGCGTTGTGAGGACCAGCTCCTTCTTGATGAAACTAATAATGATTTTGAATTGTTAATAATGGCAATTCGCCTAACATATCTTCTAAATATGTTTCCAACAATCTTAATTTCGTTATCATTATATCATTAGACCAATAAATTATTTTATTTATCTTATAATTTCAATTGTTTTTCAGAGCATTCATTTTATAGATTATTTATACAAATTTTCAAATTTCAACAAGTTTTTTAAAGAAAAAAGGTATGTTGGTTACCAATCTGAAAAGCAAATTTTTTTGTCTGTCTGATGGTGTAAAAATCCAATATGGCGGCCATAAGAAATAAAAAAGTTGACTGTCGCAACTTGAAATCTAGAAGGCTTAGAAAATTTCTGTTGACGTCATCAAACCTAGGATGGTCAAAAACATAAAGTTACCAAGTTTAAATTAAATAGCGTCAATGGTAGGGAAGATAATCATATTTTTCTAAAATCACATTTTTCAGTTTTTTTTGTAATAAATCAAAAACGAATCAAAATATCCAGAATTTCTTTTCAGATTCTCAATGGCCATAAAAATGTGCAACTTTTCTCTAATTTAACCGACCTTGTATCTCTTACCGTTTCCAAGATAGCAATGGTGAGCATCGAAAAAAGCACCACCCTGTATACCAGCAGTATGGAAAGGGTTAGGTCTATAGTAGTACATAAAGTACTATTTTTTACATGTGATGTAGATGGTATTGCCTCACACGAACTAATTTGATCATTATTGTACAATAAGGCTGAGTTTCTACAGGATTATCTGTACATTCACTTGCAATATGAGTAGTTAGTAATTCAGCTAGACAATTTTTTTCAGTGTTTTCAAGTGGGCTATTATCTGCCAAGAAACAAAACAAAATCCCTCAACAGATAAAAATTTACATTTTAATTAAAAAAAAAAACTAAAATTTACACACCAGTAGGCAATTCAAATTGTATTAATAAGGAAAGAAAATGACTTTAAATTCAAATGTTGGATATTTTAAGAATAATTAATACATAACTTACCTATTGTTGATGAAGGAAGATTTTTTTCATTAAATGTTGCAATTGCAAGTTCACAAATGAATTTTCCTCGTGATACATTCATAACGCAATTCAAAATGTGTTTTTACAATATTTTATACAATTTAAATAACCAGAACAAAACAATATGTAACTAAGTACTTCTCTTTAACCCAACGGGACACATATGTCCCACTAAGAAGTAAAAATTACTATCGAGTCTTAATACAAATAAATTGTTATATTTATTATCCTATTGGTTCTCCTATAAAAAATATGTATTTCTACGCGAGGGAGGGGCTTGTGCGGTGAGTCATTGTCTTAAGCATTGTTATTGTTTGCAAGTCTGAACTTGCATATATTTGAATTTGGTTCATTGCCGTACAAAATTTTAAAGTTGCCATATTTGGCGATATATCGCCATTTTGGCTACACGTGGCGCTTATTTGGCGTATCAATTATGTGTGGCGATTGGCGTTAAATTTGGCGATGTCTGATTTAAAAAATTACAAGTTTTTGTTAAAATCACAGATAAAAGATGTACAATTGGCAACATTCAATAGAGAGTAAATAAAAGTTAGTGTTATTGTCATTTTACTTTTACACCACGTAGTAGTAAACCCGAAATATCGGAAACTTTTTGACATAATTTTCTGCTAGATGGGAACAAGTCTAAGAATGAAATTTAAATTGACAATAAATTAATTAACACTGCTATATTTATAAAATACTATACCGGGCGTTTTTTAAACTTGGTCAAAATAGTGAAACTTTAAACATCAATAACTCATTTTTCTTTAAATACAACACCCTATATATTTTTACCGTCTCATAGAAAATGTAATTGCCCTTCAAAAACAATAGGCCTGTTTTATAACTAAAATTAATATTTTCCGAGATATCGCGATTTTTCATCAAATCTGGAAAATACGATAACGTTCAAATACCAAATTTTATTGCTATATCTGTCGCTTTCCATACTTTTGCACACCACTGTATGTAACTGTATTGGTAACTGTCAAAACCTTAAATACTTTAGCTGTAATAGGAAAATGTAAGGTGGAGTGGGGTAAGTTCGGACCGGTTTTCGCTAAGTTCGACTTTAAACCCATTTATTTTTAAGTTCTTTTATAAATAATTAACATGTATTGGTATCAACGCGGAGTGGAGTGTTAATACTCTCATTTGTATTGACAAAAACTCCAATTTTTCTTGAAAATTTTCATTTTTATAGAAAATTGTAAAAAATGTCAACTACTCCGAACTTGCCCCGCACATGGGGCAAGATCGTAACCAGTTGTTTAAAACGCGTTGAAGTCTTACTTCTCAGGTTATGGGGGGGGGATCGGAATTAGAATCAAACCAGCTACAAAATGCTTTTTACGGAATTAAAATAAGTTGCTTTGCTTAAAAGTTACACATTTATAAAGATAGAAAGGTTTTTACTTGTGTAGAAAAAGAAGTTTATTCAAATAAAAGAACCATAAATAAATCAACTAAATATTTATAACAAATGCTACAAGTTTAAAAAATAAAAATATAAAATTTTTAAATTGTTAATGTTATTTTTCACATTATTACTCATCACTACATCGTTCGCATTCATATTGCATCTTCTTTGACCCTTTGTTACAAATTCCACACACCCACTCCATACAAGTTATGCATTGAATCCATTCTCTTTTATCAATGTAATATTGGAAATCACAATGGCAGATTGTACATAAGTTTTTTTTTTTTTTTTAAGAGGTTTTCGCTGTTTGATACAGTTACGGATTTTTCTTTAAGCTGCTTTTCTGTAATTAACCTATTCTTCACTTCTTCTGCGGTAATCACCTCAGCTCCTTTCGCAACTCTTTTTCTTTTGTGTTTGGTTTAAAGTTTGTCTTTACAGTTTCCAATTGTAGATTTTCGAATGGGACTGATGTTGAAGGTTGAGGACTATCACATATTCAAAAGGAGAACGGTTTCTTGAAGATTGTGGTAACATTGCAGGAGATCTTTCTTCATTTAAGCTATATAACTGCGGTCTTACCCCGCTGCATGCTCCGAACTTGCTTCGTGCACAAATATTTTCGGGGCAAGACCAGAGTAGTGTATTTCTCAGTAAATTTCAAAAAATTAATAGAATTTATTTATTTAATGTAAACTTTAAACAATGTTCTTCATACTTACCAAATATAAACGCATAAGACACAAAATTTTGCTTAAAAATGACGGCACTTTGTTGGACGACTCAAGTGTAGATGTGTACTGCACAAGGAGTTGCACTTTATAATTGACATTTAAACAAGAAATTTCTCTCGTAAATGATAGACATCTATGTCGATCACTTCATAATAACCTAATACAGCTTTCTACCAATTAGTTATTACAATTTAACTTCTATTGGAATAAATTCAGGCCGTTTACGATCTTGCCCCGTTTACGATCTTACCCCATTCCACCTTATTTATTTATTACAAGTACCCAAATATACACCTTCTCTGTCTATTACTGCATTTTGGTTAGATAAAACTGATCGCACTTTACATAATTTAAAACGTCAAATTGATTATCTACCTCTTGAACATCAGTTTTATAACTACATATTACTTGTAGCTGCTTGTGTAATTGTGGTGATTTGAAAAAAAGTTTTGTACCTCCAACTTCACTGTGAGGAACATTTGCAACAAATCAATCAACTGTTTACGTCATTTTTTGCAAATTTTTGCTTTACTTTTTAATTTTTTGCTGGTCGCTTCCACAAGATATCAAATATTTTCATTAATACTATGTGCTACCAATAGCATCCATCGAAAGGCAAAAACTCACTTTTTATCGACTAAAATTATGAATAATTTGGGGCCAAAACGCATAGTGGTTTCAGTGAAATCACTCAATTTTGAGAAAAAAAAAGTTTTTCAAACTATAAGAAGTTTTCACTTATGAACATAATGAATTGATTCATGTAAAAAATGTCACCTGAAAAGGCTTTTTAGTCACTTTATTCACAGAATTCACTTTTATTTCATCAACTTGGTAAAGTACCGGCTAAAATATGTATTCAATCAGTTACTGAATGTATTTGAGCAAATATTACGCTATAGATCGACATATGGCGATACTATAGAGCGTATTGACGGGTGGATAGCAGTAAAAACCGCTATATTTTTAACCTAGAAATTTTTAAAAGTGTGGTTTCGCAGTGAAACCACATCACCTGAAAGGGTAAATTATATGAATTATTCTTCAGTACAAGCTACACACTCTATTTTTAAAAGTACAAAATTCTCCATATTTCAATAGTTATAACAAAAAATGTGAAAAAGTCAAATTTCTTTTTTCTCTCATAACTTATTTGTCTTAATCATTAGATCAATTTCATTTGTCATTTCTTGAGGCATTTTTTTTTGTAGCATGTAATGCCATATTTTTTTAATAAATAACTAAGAAAATCAAGAAAAATCCTATTTTCAACAAACCAATTAAATGTCAAATGACAGTAGGTACTTTTTGTGTGCAGAATTATTTTTATTTTTCAGTTGATTTCAATGAGTAACATTCAAAACAGTTAATTGTTTTAAACATACTTTAATAACAGAACAGTTGTAAATACATCTCAACACAAACTTAAAAAAACAAAATTATCAGTTTTCATTAAAAATGAATCACCTTCGTTTGCTGGTTTTGCCGCGAGGCTTTTAACATCTTGAATTTTCGTATCCTTCTAAGATTTTTGCACCATCTTCCTTGGAAACGTTTTTGTATAACTCGTAAGTTAATTTTGGATAAATCGTTTTTTTAAATCTCTCTTTTAAACTCTGCCATGTCCTGTCAGCAACGTTGTCTTGTTCCATTTGTTTCCAGGCAAGATTGCCCCGCAAACAATTAAAATATTTTTTTTCTATAATATAACGTATGATGGCTTCGTCTTCTTCCTGAGTATACGGTCTATACCCGGCCATTTTTAATTCAAGTTTCCAGCTGCAGCAAAAAAATTAATAGTGTAATAATTTTTAAAAATTATTTAAGTATTTTGTAGAACTACCTTTCACTAATTGGAAATGTTAAAGCACAACGTCTGGTGATTACTTTTTAACAAATTATTATATTGTAAAAAGAATGAACAATGTAAGACGATTTACGAGCAACACTGACACCGATGTATAGTAAGGTTATGTTGGCCGCAAATTTAGCTGCATTGGTATACTAGCGGGCCGACATGCCAAGAAACAAAACAAAATTCCTCAACAGATAAAAATTTACATTTTAATTTAAAAAAAAACTAAAATTTACACACCAGTAGGCAATTCAAATTGTATTAATGAGAAAAGAAAATGACGTTAAATGCAAATGTTGGATATTTTAAGAATAATTAATACATAACTTACCTATTGTTGATGAAGGAAGATTTTTTTCATTAAATGTTGCAATTGCAAGTTCACAAATGAATTTTCCTCGTGATACATTCATAACGTAATTCAAAATGTGTTTTTACAATATTTTATACAATTTAAATAACCAGAACAAAATAATATGTAACTAAGTACTTCTCTTTAACCCGTTGACTACCAACGGGACACATACGTCCCACTAAGAAGTAAAAATTACTATCGAGTCTTAATACAAATAAATTGTTATATTTATTATCCTATTGGTTCTCCCATAAAAAATATGTATTTCTACGCGAGGGAGGGGCTTGTGCGGTGAGTCATTGTCTTTAGTGTATTGTCATTGTTTGCAAGTCTGAACTTGCATATATTTGAATTTAGTTCATTGCCGTACAAAATTTTAAAGTTGCCATATTTGGCGATATATCGCCATTTTGGCTACACGTGGCGCTTATTTGGCGTATCAATTATGTGTGGCGATTGGCGTTAAATTTGGCGATGTCTGATTTAAAAAATTACAAGTTTTTGTTAAAATCACAGATAAAAGATGTACAATTGGCAACATTCAATAGAGAGTAAATAAAAGTTAGTGTTATTGTCATTTTACTTTTACACCACGTAGTAGTAAACCCGAAATATCGGAAACTTTTTGACATAATTTTCTGCTAGATGGGAACAAGTCTAAGAATGAAATTTAAATTGACAATAAATTAATTAACACTGCTATATTTATAAAATACTATACCGGGCGTTTTTTAAACTTGGTCAAAATAGTGAAACTTTAAACATCAATAACTCATTTTTCTTTAAATACAACACCCTATATATTTTTACCGTCTCATAGAAAATGTAATTGCCCTTCAAAAACAATAGGCCTGTTTTATAACTAAAATTAATATTTTCCGAGATATCGCGATTTTTCATCAAATCTGGAAAATACGATAACGTTCAAATACCAAATTTTATTGCTATATCTGTCGCTTTCCATACTTTTGCACACCACTGTATGTAATGTTAACATGTGATTTTGTTGGATTTATGTGAATTATTTTTCCTGTTCCAATTTCAACTAAATGAAGAAAGTGAGTTGGCGATTTTGGCTACTTTATCGCGCACTTATGGAGATTCAAGCAACAAATCACCTGGTCACCCAGCGTACATCAGTTACAGTGTAGTATGTCGTAAACTATCGTATTATTGATTATTTAACAATAACTACCTTAACTTCTGAATGCCCTAAGTGCGTGGTTAATAATTTTTCAAATATTAACTTTTATTGACATAAGTGCTTTTACCATGCCTTACTATTGTGCTATAACGTAGATCAAACAAACTTAAGTTGACTTAAGTACTTTTACCTGCAATTAAAATTAAGAAAATAAACTAGTTGAAAATGCACACAGCTGTTTTTGTAGAATCCATCCAGAACTGACTTAAATGCTTTTACCAGCACAAGCACAACAATATGAATGGTATAAAGTTAATTTAAAAAAATGCACTTTTTGACAAGTGCTTTTTCCCGCCGACCACAGATTATACCGTATACGTTGAGCATACAAATTTGAACGATTTTATTTTGGAGAGTAATGATTTTGCGGTGTTTTTGTAGAACTATCTCTGGAAAGGTCATTATATAATTCATATAAAGCATCATACACGGATGGCAAATTATATCTAAAAACTTTAACAGCTCCAACCCTACTTTCCCATCTAGTGTCTGAAAGTGGTTTTAAAGTCAAAGTGGGGCATTCATTTTTTAACGCATGCCAACGATGTTGAGAAGCAGAAAAAACATAATTTCTTAAATTAAGCCAAAGAAGCTGGAAATTTCTAATGAAGAATTTGCGGTGTCGTAACAACTAAATTTAAAGTATGAGAGGAACATGCAACGTAAAACGCTCTCGAGTTTTCTAAAATTTTCTTTTGAAGGCCATTGTGCTTTCCTCTCATTCTGGCTCCATTATTTTAACCTTGACCTCGCATATCTTGTATGTCTATATTTTATTTATGTAAATAGTCTAGTAAACATTCTGCTAAACCATCGCCAATTGTATTTGTTGTAGGAAAAAAAAAACTAAAAAATGCTCTTTTATTTCAATTTTGTTTGATGCCGTATTCATGTACACGAAACACTTTAATTGTCATCTGTTCTTGATGGCTTGTCTAGTGTACAGTCTAATATAATCGAATAGTATTTACATAAATTCAAATAATTAATAATTTTATTTTTTACATTATCTTTAATTAAACCAATAATCTCGTATTGAATGTTGTCAACCAAGTAATGAGGCATACATTTATCATTATTTAAAACTCGATTTAAATGTTCTGCCATAACATTACCAAACCGAGCGATTGCTTCCACCAGTTTAAAAAAAAATCTTGTTCAGCTCGTATCGTATTGGCTAATTATTTTTAAGGAAAACCGAAAACCCCGCTGCATTCCTTCGGGCTCCTTTCGCTTTTGCATGAAAATATATAAAGGCAACCATTGTTTTTTTGGTTGCGTGCCTCCCCTGACTGACCGCGCCCGGGTGCACGGAACCCCCGGCACGGCGCGCCCCTGAAAGCAGCCGCACCCAAGTAAATTTTTAATTTCAGCTAATAAAAACCCAACAAATGTATCCCAAACTGAGCGGTACAGCTTAAATTATTGTAATATACAAAGCCCAAGAAGGCAAAGGCAGCCGCACTCAAGTCCCCTAAGAAGGCTGCGTCTCCCAAAAAGAAGTGAACGGTGAACGATGCGACATATGTATGTTGCTTGGAGTCTCTGTGAGATTCAGACGAGGACAAATGGAGGATTTTACGGGGTACACGTCAATTATTATACCGAGGAGGCAGTCGGACCCAAGTTAGTTTTTAATTTCACCTAATTAAACCCAACAAATTTATCCCAAACTAAGCAGTTCCGCTTAAATTATTGTAATATATAAAGCCCAAGAAGGCGAAGGCAGCCACACCCTGTCCCCTAAGAAGGTTGAGCCTCCCAAAAAGAAGTGAACGGTGAACGATGCTACATATGTATGTTACTTGGAGTCTGTGGGATCCAGACGAGGACAAATAAAGGATTTTACCGGGTACACGTAAATTAGTATACCGAGGAGGCAGTCGGACCCAAGTTAGTTTTTAATTTCACCTAATTAAACCCAAAAATGTATCTCAAGCTTAAATTAATGTAATATACAAAGCCCAAGAAGGCGAAGGCAGCCGCACCCAAGTCCCCTAAGAAGGCTGGGCTTCTCAAAAAGAAGTGAACGGTGAACGATGCTATATAATATGTATGTTACTTGGAGTCTCAGTGAGATCCAGACGAGGACAAATGGAGGATTTTACCGGGTACACGTAAATTATTATACCGAGGAGGCAGTCGGACCCAAGTTAGTTTTTAATTTCACCTAATTAAACCCAACAAATGTATCCCAAACTAAGCAGTTTCGCTTAAATTATTGTAATATACAGCCCAAGAAGGCGAAGGCAGCCGCACCCAAGTCCCCTAAGAAGGTTGCGCCTCCCAAAAAGAAGTGAACGGTGAACGATGCTACATATGTACCGGTATTCGGTATTTATTTGCAAGTAATACCGGTATAATACCGGTATTGCTCTTTAAAAAAAGTATTGATTTTGAAAACACAAATATTTCACACATACATATGTATAATGTAAAAACTCAAATTTACACAAAATAAAGAAACTTAAAATGATACATACCTATGTAAAAAATATAGATCCAAAAAATAAACAAACCTACATTATGAATTTAAATATATATACAGGGTGATTGATTGAGACCGGGCATTAAAAATATATGAAGAATGAAAAAGGGTATGGATCTGAAATTTTGGTTATGACCATAATGGCATCTGATCTGTTTAATGAAAATATTTTCAATATGGCGACACTTCCGGAAATACCGGAACTTGACGTCTACTTTCTTATTTCAAATACAATGGTCTATTTTTTATTGCGTATTTGGAATCAAAACGTTATTTTAGAGGGACTTTTATTAGCATTCCCTATACCTAAGTGCAGCCATTTTTGAGATTTTTGGACTTTTTTGAAAATTTTTCGATTTTCATCGTGATGCTTAATATTATCTACCACCGCCATTTTAGAAGAAAAAACGCTTAAATTTAGACCATGCCTAGAAGAAACCTTGGACTACATCCTAGATATTTTGCAATCGATGAATTACTTACAGGGTGTCCAAAATTTAATTTTCTTTTAATGCAACTTCAGACCACCAAAACTCGTTTTTTTCAAATACAATACCCAAACTTTTTTTTCATTTTCCAATGCAAAATTACATTCTGCATCAATCTGTATTAGCGTTTCCTATACCTATCTGCAACAATTTTCGAGTTATTAAGAATTTTTGATAAAGTTAAGAGAAATTGCCACATTTTTAAATAGTAGGCCTTGGAAATGACAACAAATGCCAATACTTAATAACCGTCAACCACTTTTATCGCGTTTGTCTGAAGTATCCATGAAAATGGATTATCAAGAGTATTCAAACACGGATATTTTGAATTTATTTTACATTCTTGGACAAATTCAGAAGATTATTGAAAGTGTGAACGAATAGTTGTGTATTTTTAATGTAGCTTGTACAGCATAGTATGTTAAACCCGAGTCTTGCGCTACCAATCGAATTGATCGCTGAGGATGGTCATTAAAATATCTCAGGATGTTAACTTTGTTAGTTTCACCATTTGTCACACGCTTAGGTCGAATACAAGCAGATTTCACTCTTCTAAATTGAAAAAAAATTGATTCTATTCATTAAAATTTCTGTCTGGTCATTACAGTCAAATAAGGATAACTCTCACTGAACACGCGGCAAGTTCTTTCAATAATCTTGTTACATTCTTCATGAATATAAAATAAGTTCAAAATATTCGTGTTTGAATACTCTTGATTATACATTTTCATGGATGCTTCAGACAAACGCAATAAAAGTGGTTTACAGTTATTAATATTGGCATTTGCTGTCATTTCCAAGGCTTACTATTTAAAAATGTTGCAATTTCTCTTAACTCTATCAAAAATTCTTAATAACTCGAAAACTGTTGCAGATAGGTATAGGAAACGCTAATACAGGTTGATGCAGAATGTAATTTTGCATTAGAAAATGAAAAAAAAAATTGGGCATTGTATTTGAAAAAAACGAGTTTTAGTGGTCTGAAGTTGTATTAAAAGAAAATTAAATTTTGGACACCCTGTAAGTAATTCATCGATTGCAAAAATTCCAGGATGTAGTCCAAGGTTTCTTCTAGGCATGGTCTAAATTTAAGCGTTTTTTCTTTAAAAATGGCCATGTTAGATAATATTAAGCATCACGGTGAAAATCAAAAAATTTTCAAAAAAGTCCAAAAATCTAAAAAATGACTGCACTTAGGTATAGGGAATGCTAATAAAAGTCCCTCTAAAATAACGTATTGAATCCAAAAATGCACTAAAAAATAGACCATTGTATTGAAAATAAAAAAGTAGACGCCAACTTCCGGTATTTGCGGAAGCGTCGCCATCTTGAAAATATTTTCAATAAACAGATCAGATGCCATTATGGTCATAACCAAAATTTCAGATCCATACCCTTTTTCATTCTTCATATATTTTTAATGCCCGGTCTCAATCAATCACCCTGTATACAGGGTTCTCGTTTTTCGCGGGCCACTATGGGGATCTCGTAAACGGTAAGAGTTACGACTTCGGTTAAATTGGGGCAAAGTTGTATATTCAAGTGCTTAATAATTTGATGCAAACAGAACTTATTTAGCTCTTTTAGTTTTTGAAATATAGGAAAAAAAGTAAAAAAGTAGATTTTTGTTTTTTGCCCGTAACTTTTTCATTTGATGTCGAATTTCATTTTTGTAAAAACATTTTTACGGCCACTTTTTGCAAGGAATCAAATTCCCCAATTATATTTTCTGTGCGACGTTTCGTTTTTTTTTAAAACCATAATCAGGTCAATTTTTTCTTATGGACGCTATATCTGATTTTAACGCCAATTTGTAGAGCATTTTATTCTGAATTCGACAATGTATAACAGTTGGCACTTTTTTGAAACTATTGTTGTTAAAAATGGCAAAAACAAATTAATATTTTATTTAAAACAAATCCTAATCGGCATGGTAAATAATTGTCTTTGTCCCTTTTTCCTTGGAAACAGGTAAGCATAAGCCATGAGCGAACTTTGGTACAAATTTTTCCTGACACAGAAAACGCTCGCTCCAATTTAACACTTGGTGGAATTGTTAGGAGATAGGCATATACTATTTCTAGGTATTTCCCTTTATCTCCTTCGTCTTCTAATAATCTCATATCTCTTTAACTTAAATACATCATTTTGTGGCACGATTTTGTGTTTTGCATTTATCTACTGCTATTTTTTATTTATAGCAGACTGCAATTTTTGCTCCATCGATCGTTAGTGTTATTTGTTTATCTTTTTTAGTTGCAGTTGTACAATTAACGTCCTTTCATGTTATTACAACTATGAATTGTAACAGAGACTATTAAAGAATAAAAATCAAATTTAAAAAAAAAACTAAATTAATACCGAATATCGGTATTAGACCATCAAATGAGACGGTATTTCGGTATTGTAAAATAGCACGGTATACCGGTATTCGGTATACCGGTATACCGGTATTGCAATCATATGTACGTTACTTGGAGTCTGTGGGATCCAGACAAGGACAAATAACGGATTTTACCGGGTACACGTAAATTAGTATACCGAGGAGGCAGTCGGACCCAAGTTAGTTTTTAATTTCACCTAATTAAACCCAACAAATGTATCTCAAGCTAAAATTAATGTAATATACAAAGCCCAAGAAGGCGAAGGCAGCCGCACCCAAGTCCCCTAAGAAGGCTGGGCTTCTCAAAAAGAAGTGAACGGTGAACGATGCTACATATGTATGTTACTTGGAGTCTGTGGGATCCAGACGAGGGCAAATATAGGATTTCACCGAGTACACGTAAATTATTAACCGAGAAAGGCAGCCGCACCCAAGTCCCCAGTTATAAGTACAGTTATAAGTACAAATTCGCCGATTTTGAGATTCAGACAAGGACAAATGAAGGATTTCACCGAGTATCCGTAAATTATTATACCGAGGAAGGCAGCCCCATCCAAGTCCCCCAAGAAGGCTGCGTCTCCCAAAAGAAGTGAACGGGTTGTTTGGTTGCATTGTCGAGACAGCTAATGTCGATCTGCAAACAGTAATAACTATATTAATTAAAGTAGTAATTACAATTGAGCAAAAATATTAGCGTTGTGTAGTAGGAGATGTCTTCTAATGTTATTTAAGCTAATTTGCCTATACCGTACAGTTAGTTTATCGGCCCAATATAGTTTTTAATTTAAATAGATCGGACCAATAAGCAAGCTAATGTATAGAGTCAGGTATACAGACGTCCCTTTCTTAGCGATCGGATGGATTGTTCATCGTTGTGTCGGCAAAAATATCACAAAAAATATTTTATTATAATAAATATAATAAAAGGCTAAAACGTAGCAAATAAATATCTTAAACACTTACAGTTAATTTATATTGTCCCGCGCGGCGGTGATGTTCATCGCTGTATTGATGTAGCTTTCAGCAACTTAATGGACGTCCATCGTTGAATGATAATGTTCATTTCATTTTTAGTTTTGGGTAATTGATGCAAATATCTAATAAATGATTTTTAAACCGAAATTAGAAACAGTCGGATCACGACATTTTATTTTTGAGTGAAGGTTCAAAGTTTGACCCAATGCTGCCTTTGTTTTGTCCGTCAACGCTGGTAAGAGAGACCTGGATTGTACTAAATTAACCCTCTTACAGTTGTCGACTCACATGGAACACACCAGTGTGAAGTCTAATGTTAAACTCCCCAACGAACATTAAAAAAAGGCGCCTTATTATTTAAATTAAAGTTTAAAAAACCATTTGTTGCCTATAACACCAACCAGAAGATGATTTTAAACTGAACACCTCTGCTATGAACATTTTGGTGGGTTGGGTATAGCTTTAATTATTTTTCTGAAGTCGGTATCGTTGATCAGAGCAAATGGTCTGCCATTAACAGTTGTCAATTTAAGACAAGCATTTTGCAATTCAACGTTGTTTATTTTTACATTTATAGAAAACACATCAGTAATTTTTTGTTGGCGTGTTGAGGTTGTTTCATTGTGGGAAGTAGAAGCCGTATTAATTTTAGCTTGAGCTAATGCTAACGATTTTTGTTTTCTAAAAAGCTCATTATGGTAGCTATTTTCATGCCTTTTTAAATTCGTGCCATGCTTTCCCTACATAATTTAAAATTAAAACCTAAGGTGCTTTTCATACATTAGTATGATAGTTAAATACAATTTTGAGTACGCATTGTGTGTACAATCGATGCTGCTGGAAAACATTTTTATTTCGCTCGACATGTTTTCATTGGGTTTTCGAAATATTCAAAAGGTCCCATCATAGCCGGGGAAGCCATCACAGCCGATGTCTCTTCTACTACCTACCTACTGTCCATCTAATAACCGTATTTATTCTATTTTTTATTATAATATTAAAGGTTGTAAACAAAGTAACAAATGATGAAAAATTCATGCAATTTAACCAAAACTAAATAGCACCTTTTGTAGCTCAATCTTTTTAGGAGAAACTCATTATGAACCTAAAGATGCGTCGCCTTACGGCGCACCACGAGTTTATCCGAAATGTAAGGTTTTATTGGTAATAGATAGTTGTACTTGCACAAAAATGCCTTGCAAAGTTGGCATTGAGATCTCTTGTTTTCTCTATCAAATAGAGTATGAAATATGCATGCGCCCAATTTGCTTTTTGTCTGCCAATAATCTTTTACATAAACAATTTTCTAGAGCTTAGAACAACCTTCACTCTTCACTTTATTGCATTTTGTCGGCACAATACAAGCTACAACAAGTATCATTCATTTCATTGGTAACCGACACGACAACCGACAGTTCGCGATCTTTACCGAAAATTTCGGTCCGGACCGAAAAAATTACCGGTTGCGGTCCGATTTACGGTCCTTACACAATGGTCCGGTTTCGGTTTCTCATATTTTCAGAAGGTCCGGTCCGGTTACGGTTTTTTAACGGTCCGGTCTGGGTCCCTGATGTGCACCATGTGGCTATCCTTGTTTTGGCCCCCGCATTCATTTAAATAAAGTTTAAGTTTTTTTACTTGTTTAGGGAGGTCCATGTCTATGAGAAAGTCAAAAACAGCAAAACCAGTTTCTATGGCTCCTCATCCAGCTTGAGTTTCCAGCCGAATGTAAAATACAGGCTTTTTGCTGGAAATATCAGTTTGTCAAAACGCATACAGTGAAATTTTCGAGCGTAGAAAGCATCTTCTATTGGCACATTCGGGAGATCTTGGACTTGCTGCAAGTCAAAATAGTAAGAACCACTATCAGGTTCTTTTTCTCTCAACACGTAAAACTGGTTAGCTCTAAGTTTGTGCACTCTTAAATTTATCACGATTTTAACTTTCTTTTAAGAGTTTCGATACAAACTTATTTGAGTTTGATGACGCACACAGACCCACAAAAACCCGAAGCTGGAGAGCCAAATCAAATATTAAAGTCACAACTGAATATGCGGCTGAAAAATTTGTAGTTAACTTGGTAATTTGGCCCCACAGATTTGTTATAAGCTTTAGTAAGCTTTGTAATATTCCATTCCGAAGATAAATATATTCTACGAGATTTATCTCGTCCATAATGACTTTCATAGCCCTTTAAAATTGCGATTAAATTCTCGCACTTTTTTCTATATATTTCTTTGAACGCTGGACTCTTCTGTTTTCATATATACCAGAACCAGTTTTCATCTTCTTACCGGTAAATTCCTCGAAATCAAGTGCTCGAAAATATATTCCTCGAATGTAACTTGCTCGAAATGCAAGTTCCTCGAAAAGCAATTGCTCGAATTTGGTTGTTTAAGATGATGTTAATCCGCTTCTTTAACATATTATCATTTTATGTTTCGCTGTTTTTATTTCTCAAATTATTCTTAAGTTCCTCGAAAAGTAATCGGGTCTAATGAGTCTATTATGAAATATTCACCACCTTTATTATGAAATGGTATTAATACGTTAGCCTCAAAAATTATTTATTTAAAAAAATAATTTGGTAGGAGGACTTTTTTTAGGAAGAGCGCAAAAACTATTATTTTTTGAGTTTTTTCACAGAATAGTTGATCTTAAACATAAATCATTTTGACTCAGTTAACCAATTCTGTATCTCTTACCGTTTCCTCTACAATTAAGGCAAATGCTGTGGCAGTACTTTCACCTATTCTTGCTCATCCTTGACTATCCTTAAATACTATCCTTGCACCTCTAACCGCTGAAGAGGGGTCAATTCCCCTATAGCAGTCTACACACACATATGAACTACACAGCTAGAAGTCAAACGATCTCAAACACTCAACAAGTCTTGTTATTTATTAGAGTAGTAAGTCTTAACCCTGCTGTTCTGTTCGTATTTGTTGCGCGCTTGTACCGTTCGGGTACATATGACCCGATACCTAATAATATAACAGAAATAGCTTTATAACCGATTTATTACTAAATAAATAAACATAAACACATTGTAAATGAATGAAATAAATTTAAACATATTTTAAATGCAATAAATAAACTTAAGCTCATTATAAATATAAAAAAATAACAGTTCAGTGTCTGAAATATATGCTATAAAATGTTACATTTTCAATTTTTTTTTGCAATTGGGGCAATTATAAGTGAGATGTACCTTGCAAATGTATTTATTACAGTAAGAACACAACATATTTGTCTTATGATCATTTTTCGATGAACAGAATTTACACCGTGCGCGTTTTACACCACTAACCGTTGCTCCAGAAGATCCCGAGGCCGAGTTTTGATTTGTACTTTTCTGCATGCTTTCGACTATTTTACGTGATTCTACAGTTCTTGGCATGTGTGTCCTATTAACTAAGTTATATTTGATAAGTGACATTCCCAATTCCTCCAGAAATAACCTTCGTTTCGTCAATTTTTTGTTTTCCGTGCCATCCTGGATTTATGGCAGTCCATAAAACAAATGCATTATAAGCTGAGATATCGAGTATATTATAAAAAGTGATTAACGGCCAGCGAGCGGTTGGTTTTACGTTTGCACGTGTAAGTATTTACAAGCTGATCAAGGGTGTCTACAGCTCCTTTAGTTGCATTGTACTCTAATATCATTTCAGGTTTTTTATCATCTCTAGTACTAACTGCTCTATCATTATGCAATGTACTCATTAGAATCACGTTTTTATTTTTTTTTAGGAATGTAGTTTACTATTGTCGTGTCCTTTGTAAAATAAAATAATGATGAACTATGCACCTCTTTATTACACAAATTTTGAGGAAGTTCTGGCTTCTTTTTTCTAATTGTCCCAAGCATTGTAATTTTTCTCTTGAGAAGAAATTGGCCTAAATTATAAAATGTTAAAAAATTATCGCAAGTTACATTATGTCCTCTCAATTCTGTTGTTAGATCACTTACTACTCGCATACCTTGGTTTCTTTCTGGCAGCGCTCCTAATTCTTTACCGGTATATATTTGAGACTTTAGGACGTATGACGTTTTACTGTCACACAAGGTCCATATTTTTATTCCATATTTTGATAGCTTACTTGGAATGTACTGCTTGAAAGGACAGCGGCCGCGAAATCCAACTAACTGTTCGTCTATAGTTATATTTTCATCAGGGTAATATAATTTTGGGAGCAATTCCACCCATTTTTCCCATATTTCTCTTATCGCCGCAAGCTTATCTCTGCTTCTTCTTTCTTGACGGGTGGATTTATTGTCAAATCGTATAACACGCGATATAGTACAAAATGTTTCTAAAGACATTTTTGCACGAAAAATGTTACGGCCAGTTTCTTTATTCCACAAGCTTTCAGTCGATTCCCCGTACGATTTGTAAACTCCCGCTAGTAACAATAGTCAAATATATGCTTGAAAATTGGCACTATCTAAACTTTTCCATTTTTGGTTAAAAACTCGTTCACCTTCAATGCTTGTCAATTTTATAATTTCTTTTTCAATGTTTGAATTGAAAATTGTTGTAAATGCACTTTTCACATCTGCTATTCTTGAAGTAGCGTACCTCGTAATATCTGGAGTATTTTTTATAACATTTGCAGAAGATAACCGCCCTTGTTGCTGTAGAGGTTCCAATAACCACTCTATGGTACCATTCTTTGATTGAATTGATTGAATGCACTGGATAGCAGCAACAGGCAGTGCAGGAATATCGATATCATTGTCAGAAGTACTACTTTCACCTTCGCCACTAGCGTGATTTTCATATTCCGATAAATCTTCGTCGGTGTCAGATAATTCTTCAAGCAGTTCAGCATCAGTCAGAGGTCTACGATTTGCCATAATTTGCAGTAAAACTATAACACTTTACTTACTACCCAACTAAAATTGAAGGCGTATATGCGAGTTCGTTTATTTTATAGCTACGGCTAATAAACAAGTCAAAACTTGTCGAAACTTGTAATGTCTGAGCACATTATAATCGACTTGTATCAACGTCAGTAAAACAGCCTCGTAAAACACACAAACGTTTGTATAGCTATTTAAATTCAATTAGATTTTCACATCGGGTCATATTGACCCGAACGGTACATTAATAAAAACTTTAAAAAAAAAGTAAATAAAAAATGCATTTATGCAAAATAATAGTGCTTAAGTATAAAGTAACAAAGTCGTAAAAACTCAAAATAATATCTCCATTGGATATTTTATTATAAGCAATTAAAATTCATTTTGGGTCATATATACCCGAACAGTACAGCAGGGTTAACGCTTCCATTAAGGAGGAGGCAGTTAAAGGCCGTAATGCGCAGCCTCCAGTCATTTGAATTACATTGTCTTACGCAGCCTACATCGTTATTCTCGTCATTCATCCAGTGTTGTTTGGACCAGGAGGCGATATGGACGATCCCGTCGCCTTCACCGCAATTTCTTTCCGACATCAACCCCGTCCCATCCGCAGACTTTACGTCGTATCGGTGGTAGTAACCATCTCAGCTGATTTAGTGCACCAATTTGTCGGAAACCCTTTTTGATAACGATTCGGTCCGGTCGTTGTTGCATTGGCGTAGTATAGTGTAAGTATAATAATTAATGAAAAGCCAAACGTCAAACAAAAAAGAAAAAGGTTCAGAATTCAAACAGTGGTAATTTACTATTACAGATTATTAAAAAACAATTTATTACGTTCCAAAATAATCCGCTTTGAGAGACGAAAAGTATAGTCTATAACTAGTAAGAATGTCCAATAAATATGTAGTTTAATATTTATTTATTCTTATTTTATATAGTCCAATTCCACTACTTTTAAGCTGAGTACTGATTACATTTTTATTGCAAGAAAAAGTAGATTATTTTAATTTTGAAATAAAAAATATTTTATAAGTAACGAAAACAAAAAACGTAATGTGTAGAAAATTTAAAACAATGTTTACTAAACTAGGTACTTTTACATAATAAATAGCAGCACAGTTTGAATTTGGATTTATTTATAAGTTAAAATTTATCTTGCGGTTTCCTATGAAAACAAATTCAGCAAGAATTTCTTCGGGATTCAGTTTTTTACATTTTACAGTATCGCAATGTTGATAACTAACAAATTATTGATTTTTTCTCGAATCATTCGACTAAGCAAGGGGAGCTAATAGTAGGCTAAGTTGGTGCTTAGCCCCCCCATAGCTACGCCAATGTCGTTATGCCAGTTTCGTCTATGTTGTAAATATCGTTTGAGCCAAAGTTACATCTATCAAAAAGTGTGTATAGGTTGTCGAAAAAAGCAGCAACGTTGGATTATTGAAGCTTATCGCGCTGGACAAACTTTTAGCTTGTGGAATGCGAATGGTGAGTCGGGAATGTCGCAAACCAATCAGGCACTGCCATATTGGTGTCAGTCCATTATGGTGGCAGTTGTTTATTAAGTGTTGTGCGTTAATCATAGGCAAGTTTGCTAATTTCGTTTAGAGTCAATCCAAGATAATTGTCTGCCGCTTTTTTTTATATAGTTCTCCATGTGGATATCCTTTTCTGCATTGAAGACTGTTCTGGGTTTCTTGTAACTTGTCGCAGTCTGAACAGTATCAAGTTAATCATTTGTGACTTTTTATACAAAACTTGACCCATGTTCTATAGTGAACACCATATTCTTCAGCTGGCTTTCTAACTGAAAGTCGCGGAACTTTGGTTCTGATTTCTCGTGCAGGCGTGATTAAAACGTCCGTAGATGGAGCAGACCTACTTGTTTTTCTTTTACATTGGGCCACCCGTCTAAAACGTACAGGGACGGATTCAGAGGGGGGGTCCCAAAACCACATTTTTCGACGATTTTCCCCATCTGACGAAGACAACGTGTTACTTTCGGAAACTTTTATGACGCGTAAACTTGACCAACCATGGGACCCTCCCGACTGCACAACCGGGTTTCGTTCGGCCGCCGTCTTCAGGTCCGGAAGGCCGATTTTCGTCGAAATTTGGCGTTTTTTCAAAACCGTGTCGTTCGTTGACCCGTGCAGATATCGCGATGCGGTTTGTTTTGTTCGATAGTGTCGGTCGATACCTAACAAACGACGTCGCGAGCACCGACGCCGGGCGACGTTTCGACACCGAAAATCGACGCCGAATCCGAAAATTTCGACCCCTCGAAAAACGTCGACGCGGCGCTAAAAATGAAATTTTGACGTTTCCACGCGATAGAGCGTAAAAAGTTAGGGCCGGTGTGTACATGTCACCAGGACCGTATTTCGCCGTTTTAGGGGTCGACATCACCGTCGAAAATCGGCCAATGGAAATTGCACAGCCGAAAGGATAGTCCGTTCGGGTTCAAAACCTTCGGATTCGGGAAGGGTTTGGCCCAACTAAGAAATACCTTAATAGCGTCGACAAGATCCGACTCAATTTTCGTGTCGAAATCGACTATCGAAAAAAATGGGGGTCCATTTTTTTCGACACGGTCCCGGCCGAACGAATCGGCTTTGGAAGGAGCGCGATACCACGCTCGGCTTCAGGTCGACGAGGGCTATCCGAATCCGAGGAAAAAAAATCGGAAATGGAAATTTTCAGCGAGCCGATTTTTCGGCTTCCAACAAAAAATTTCGGCATCGAACAACGGACCGCACCGTTGGATAGAGCGTGTCGAGATGCATGCGTTTGAATTTATTCCGAAAACAGTTGATGACGTTTCGACACCGAAAATCGGTCTCGAATGTCGAAATTGTCGAGAAAGATGGGAATAGTCGAAAGTCGATTACATCAAAACCACAAATAGTTTTTTATTTTTTTCTTTCTTAAGAGTACTTGTGCCGGCGGAAAGTTTTCGAGCGTATACTGTCCCGGCTGCACGTTTTCGGCCGAAGGCCGGAAACTTGCAAGTATCCAGCGCATACTGTCCCGGTTGCAAGTTTTCAGCCAAAGTATCCAGCGTCTATCGGCCGAAAACTTGCCAGTATCCAGTGCATGTTTTCGGCCGAAGGCCGAAAATTTGCTAGTATCCAGCGCTTACAACCGGTTTCGGCCAAATGTCGACAGCGATTCGGCTTTACCGTAATTCCAAAACGGTTCCAGCTACAGACATGCGGTTTTGATTACCATGTAGGTGTCATCGAGAGGAATACTAAAATACGACGTTTCGAACTTTTTGCACCATCTTCAGGTTAAAAACTAACTTAATTTATAACTGGAAAACGGTTGCAGATAGGAATGTGCGGTTTTCACCATTGGGTTGCTACTTTTAAGCGAATTTACATTTTATAACGTTTTCAATTGGGTTTACTCATCTTCAGGGCTACAATTTCGTATATCGAGAACGGGTAGAGATAGAAACGTGCGGTTTTCACTGTTTATTAACTCTTATCGAGTAGACCTACAAAATTTGAAGTATCGAATGTTTCGGCACTTTTAAGACCATCATCAATCTTTACGCGACATTTCTATCAACAAGAACGGACGAGATTCCAAAACCAAAAAGAAAAAGAGACGATTGAACTTAATTGTCCAAATATTATCAGGGACTATAATAAGCATATGGAGGGTGAAGACTTACTAGATAGTCACATAAGCTAAGGCCGCACTGCGGAATGGTTGGCTGGAGGGTAGATGGTAGATACACGCCGTCGCCTGGCGACAATCCAGGCGCTTTGTTTCGAACCGCAGCTTATACAATACTCCTACTTACACGATTCATTGAAAGCGATTCGCCACTGTACAGGGTGGTCCAAATTCGATGGGATTGCATGGGTATTTCGGTTAATATTTAAGATAGAGAAACGGTTAAATTACCAAAAATGTGCAGTTTTTTGAGACAAACTCAGAACCGTTTTCAAAAATATTCTATCATTTCCGGTTTTCGAGTTATCGAATAAAAAGTGTTTTTTTGTCATATTAATAATGTGTCATATCTCCGTTATTGTTGTAAATATCAAAAATATTTATTAAGATTATTTTTGGATATTTTTATGTTTAATTTGATTATACTAAAAAAAAAAATTTACGCTCGCCGTTAAAAAGTTATGACACAAACTTACCTTTTTTTAAATGGAAACGATAGTTGGCTATGACCTATTTAAATTCCTCATTTTTTTCTCATTCCAAATATATAAGGGTCGATGTATTTATCTTTAATAATACGCAAGTTATGAAGGTTTTTTAGGTTTTTTATGATTTTCTTTTAAAAAAAAAACTAAAAAACCTTCATAACTTGCGTATTGTTGAAAATAAATACATCAACCCTTATATATTTGAAATGAGAAAAAAATGAGGAATTTAAATAGGTCATAGCCAACTATCGTTTCCATTTAAAAAAAGGTAAGTTTGTGTCATAACTTTTTAACGGCTAGCGTAAAATTTTTTTTTTTAGTATAATCAAATTAAACATAAAAATATCCAAAAATAATCTTAATAAATATTTTTGATATTTACAACAATAACGGAGATATGACACATTATTAATATGACAAAAAAACACTTTTTATTCGATAACTCGAAAACCGGAAATGATAGAATATTTTTGAAAACGGTTCTGAGTTTGTCTCAAAAAACTGCACATTTTTGGTAAATTAACCGTTTCTCTATCTTAAATATTAACCGAGATACCCATGCAATCCCATCGAATTTGGACCACCCTGTACAAACGAACCATCCGTCGCTTATTAAATTATGTACTCGGGAAAAAGACGGAATGCTACAGTGCCTTTTTAAATGTAAGCTATTTATTTAAAAAAAAGAATAATACACCATATTAATTAACATTTAATATATTAATTCATATAAAACACAAAATAAATGTTCAAAACACAAAAGATATATATTCGTATAAAAATACAGAAATACAAATATCAGTAGTGAAGTCGTTAATCGTTTGTTTTTTCCCCCCCAATAATTGGAGTAGCAGTAGATGTCGATGTATACTGACTGTAATTATATTGTTAGATTCTGCGTTTACCGCTTCCTTAGTCGTAGACCTCGATTCACTCAAATTAATAAGGGGGTGCTTTGTATGCAAATGTCTGATTAAATTACTGGAACTATTTTTACACGACAGCATTTGCGAACACACATCAATTTTGGTAAAATGATTCCAAATAAAACTTTTATTTTCATTACTCATTTTAACCGCTACTCTGTAAACTGTTTAAATTTAAACTGTGCTTAGTTCTGCGCAGGTGTAGCAGCACATTGAAATTGTGAATCTATACGTAAAGTCGAAATTCGCCTGCGCTCGTTTAAATTGTATGGGCTGCAAGCAACAACACGCCTTAATAATATCAGTCCCCTACCGTTCTCACAGTTCATTCGGAACGCGATTCACGAGTCGTGCAGTGTCAGACAATCCAAACGAATCTGAACAAGCCACTCTTTTGAATCATTCTTTATGAATCACTCAGTTTAGCGAACTGATTCAAAAGAATCGACTCACCAAAAAGAGTGATTCTACCCATCTCTATTACGCACCATTTATGTGACGGTAGCCAAACTATATGGCAGAAGAAAGGTACCTACCTGTAAGTGCTTACGTAGATATGTTGAACGTATGATAATACTGTTTCCACAGTTGTTATGACGACTGTGATCACTAGCCCTGGTCTCCCCTACAGGGTGTTCCATAAAAAAAGTAGGTTGGGGTTACTTCCTACTAAACTGGAAATGCAAAAAATTAATTTATCGTCAATAAATTCTTTGTTTTTGACAATATATTGAGCCAAATAAAAAAAATGGAATTAACTAATTGTAAGATTATCAACCGTTCCGAGACGTTCTCTTAACACTGTATTGTATATTGTTTTTAAGGAGGTAATTTCTGCAGCAGCTAGTTCGCAAAGTGTTTTACGAAAGGTTAATTATTGCCATTTTGCAGTGGGTCCATAGACAAATGATTGTATTCATGAATCATGAACATTTCTTATTGCATATAACATAATGGATCCTTTAAGCTAAGGCCGCACTACGGGATTTTTGGCTGGAGGGTAGATGGTAGATACACGCCGTCGCCTGGCGACAATCCAGGCGCATTGTTTCACAACAAATTGTCGCCAGGCGACGGCGTGTATCTACCATCTACCCTCCCGCAGTGCGGCTTTAGCTTTACAGCCTCCCAGTTGCTTTTAATTGCATCGAAAGTATCTAAAATTAAAACACATTCAGTTGTGTTTATGCATGAAGTTTGTTTGTGATGACAGTTTGTACAAACTAAAGTAAATGTTTAAAATTCAGATTTTCAGTGTGTAACGTTTTAAAAGACGTGTACAGATTTGTCAGTTAGACTTAAAATAGATTATTTGAATTTGATATGCATTATTAGAAAAGCGACAACTCAGCATTGGTCAATTAAATTCTGAATTACACGTGGGAACGTCGCTTTTGTGAATTTCTCCGCCTAGCGTGGGTAAAAGTCTCACTTCCCGTCAGGCGTTGTCAGCTAAAAGACGGTCTGCGATAAGCATGAAGTTAAGCACGTAGTGCTATCTAAAATAATTACATTATTTTATTCTGTGGTGCAGTGTGTTGAATGGTTAACTGCCATCGGTAGAGCTAATTGAAATCTACTATGTTAAATGTGCCTGTACTAGGAATATTTGAGTGTTTGTACGAATATGTACTAGTGATAAAGGCGACAGTTTTATCTGGAATTTAGAAGTGCTCCTAACCAGTGCAACGTGCGTGATTACGCAGTTCACCGAGCAAGTGCTTGTAGATGCAGGTGGAAGTGCCTCGTCAGCTGGTGTAGGTAGTTGTGGCAGCATTACCTAGTATTTAGGAGTGCTCCTAACCCGTGCCACGTGCGTAAATACGCAGTTCACCGAACATCCGAGTACGCAAAAGTAGCGAGTTCTCAAACCACACCGATAGGAACGACATCTTCCCGCCGGGACCACAACAATGTGCACCAACGAAAGGGGGTAGATATAAAATTAAGGCCTAGTATTGTAAACGCTGTACTAATTTTTTCAGTATTGAATATATTTCAATTTCATGGTTCTTTTGTTTAGTTATTTGTTAGGAAGAATTAACCAAATAACTTGGCGCCTTTTTTATTTATTTATTTTTATTTTTTATTTTCTCCTTGAAGCTAATATTTTTAGAACCCATGGCCCTTGCCTCCGACATAGGGCAAAGGCGAGGCAGAGAAAGTTACAAGTGTATAGTAAGTACAATTAGCTTTGGTTGTAGGAGGGAGAGATTTAATAATAGTTTAAGAAGAAAAGGTACCTTACACCTCTTTTTATTGCAATGTTTTAAGTATATGTGACTATAATTATTTTTTTCATACCTCGACACCGAAAGGTACCAGAGGAACCAATTAAGAAGAAGAATTATTTTTTTCAGTTAGATTATAAATTAGTTGAAAACTTTGAATTTCGGTCAATAACTGATTAACTTTCCTTTTCCTTTTAGAATTACTTTAATTTATTGAGGTAGGTGTAATGTCAACGAGAAAGGCCATTTTAAATCTGATTATCCTGGTATTTCAATTTTATTTTTCGAATCAAAACTTTTTCTTGGCCAAGTCATCGTACCTCAGAAAAGTACTGTATATCTTTATATTCTGCATCAATTTTGTCCAAGAATTCTTGAAACTTTAGATTATTTATGCCTTTTCGGCGAATACAATTATTGACGGATGATATTACAATATCCATGAAATTTTTTATATCGACAACTTTTGCACAAAGTGCATGTTGATGAATAATACAATAAAGCTGTAAAGGAGAATTTTTAATATTAAGTTTGTTTTTTTTTATTAGCCCTAATAAACCTATATTAAGTGACATAAGTTATGTTCCGTCATATTCTTTGCACCACTCGTTGGCACACAACTTAAAATTTTTCACTTCAAATCGTACATATTAAAAACATCTTTTGTTGCTAAAATAAATCTTCGCCCTTTGTATTTCCATGAATACTTTTTATTGCTGCAAATACTTCCGTTAAACAGAATTCTTTATCAATTCCACCAACAAAAATCAACAGTTGTGTAGTACATATATTTTAGCTTTCATCTAGTGTTGATAAAAATTAATAAAATTTTGTAGAAGTTTCTTACAGTTTATTAAACAAATTTGTTGATAGATTTTCAACTACTATGCGCGCAGATAAACCTATATCTTCATTTTATCTGGACAAGTTTCATTAACAGCAGTTTTTAATAAACTCCCCATCTGCATCTTTGTTGTGCTCAGAAATTAATTTTGAAATTTGTAAACTTGCCTTTACTAACGACGAGCTTTGTTCACTCCATTTAAAAAAATGTTTTGTTGAGTTTGTAATGACGTTTTTAAAAAATCAATTTTATTTTGACTAAATTGCGATTCTAGTCGATCGTATGTACTTTTATGTTTACACAAAGTAATAATTCTGCTGAAATCAAACTATTGTCAGCCCTATTTTTTTCGTCTCTCCAATTTAAGTTTGTAATAGAAAAGATTTTTTTAGTAAATGCAGATGAAGACAGTCTACATTAACAATACGCAATAATCTTATAAATGTTTTCTTTTTCAATAAAATAGTCTAATTAGTATTGCCATTTGTCTACAGTTCGTGCAATTCTGACAATTTTTGTGAGGCAGAAATGACAGTTGTTTTTTTTTTTTTGAGTTGAATTGAAAAAAATGGTTTTAATAACTGCTACATTTCTTAAAATAAGTAAATACATTTTAAAAAATATAACGCATTTTTTTTGGTAAATATAAAAATATTTTTAATTTCTTGTTGCATTTGAAATGGCATTTTTTTAAATTTATTTTCTATGCAATCATGACTATGATTGTCTAATCTATACAGGGTGCCCTTTTCTTTTACTTTTTGTATGGGTAACTCCGTTAATATTAAAGATACAGAAACGTTTAAATTATCAAATTTGTGCACAATTTAAAGAAAAACCTGATGACATTTTCAAATTTAACCAACGTCAACTTTTTTAAATATTTAGAAAAAAAACTGAAAAAGGTCGATTTTTTCAAACTTGAATTATTCCATAAGCATATGAGCTAGAGCAAAAATAAAAATTGGCTTTTATAGATATTTTTACGTAGATTTCCCTTCATAGCCACTTAAATAATATATTAGACGTGCAGCAGCAGAAAGCTGTTCTCATCTAAATTTTATTTTATTGCAGCGATATTTTACGATTTAATTTCCATTTGAATCTTTATATTTGGTGCAACGGCTTCAAGATTTTTCGTTTTTAACTACGTGCAGTCTTTAATTCAGGTAATATATATTCGTTTTTTTCTCTTATTAACAATAATTTCCTCACTCTTTTCTTCGGATACATAGTCTGCTACATAAGCATCTTCTTTAAGAAGTATGCCTAGATCCTGCTATAAGCTGATGACCTGGATAGAGGGCATGACGATATTTAAGACAACTTGGGAGAACTTGCTGCTTTCTTTGCAAGGTAAAAAATGGAGTAGAATATATCTGATTCGCTCATAAAGTTGGGAAAATTATATTTTTATGTTCAGTTAATAATGAAAAAATTAATACCTTGATGACGGCTAACTTCATTATCATAACTATCTATTTTGGAACGGTTACTGCATTCAAATAAATCATCTAAGGAACATTGCGCCTGGACTTTTTCCTCTGAGATGGTGAAAAATAGTCATTGTCGATGTGCAAATAAGAAACCACTTCTCCTTTTATTGAATAATACTGAGCATCTCACAATGTATATATAACATGTTTGTTTTTTAATGTTGCATCACACCAATCAAATTCTCTGCCTTCTAAATCTTCACAATTATTTACCAATAGTTGAACACTTTTTGTAAAAACTTTGACCATTTATATTTGTCTTTAGCGAGTTAGACCACGAAGAAGCAACATAATCTACTAAATTTCCTGCATCCCAAAATATGACATTCCATGATGATGTCATAATTTAAATAAAATGTATGTTCCACAGTTCTTGCTACAAAAAATATCCAATTAAGACTTTACCAATGAAATATGGGACACTTATTATTATTAATGTAATAAACTAATGATAAAACATGAATCTGCATTGTTTGGAATGTATACATTTACATTCCATCTCATGAAAATGTATTGAACATTATGGTTTTTGAGATGTAAATATTTTGTTGAAGAATAATTCTTTTAAAGGGTTAAAAAGGATAAACATAAAAAGAATCTGTTTTATACAAAAGACTAGACGCTTTTTTAAGCTGCAATTATTTCCACAATTTTAAATATTTCACACGTTTTTAACCTAGTAAAATAGTATGTAGCCCTTCATTTCATGATTTACAAAATATCATAAGTAAAAATTAATTGTTTTACTGAATTTCAGGATTGTTTGGTTAAAATAAAGTAATTTGTGAAGAGAGAAAAAAATATTGTTCTTTATACAAAAAAAAAACTATGTTGCAAATTTGGAACATCATTATAGTTTTGCGATGTGCGGAGCCTGTGAGTAGACGTGTTAAAGTTACAGCTAGCTAAGTTAAAATTAAGTTACAAATCATACAAGTATAACATGCCGCTGCCAGATCAGAGAGCCACGCGTGCCACTACTGAAGAGGATGTGCTCATTAAAAAATCATAGAGAAAGTGATCAGCTCATCCACACTCTTTGATAAGTTAGCGGATAAAATACGGGAAAGTATAGCCGACGAGTTCAAGAAGATTATCCAGAGTTACGATCAAAAAGGTCGAACAACTGGAAACAGAACTGAATAACACGAAGCGCCAATTACTATTATATAAAGATGTAAGTGAACAGTATTCCCGCCGAAACAGCCTCCGTATATTCGCGCTTCCGGAGTCAAAGAATGAAGATACTGACAAAGTCATTAGCGAATTGTGCAAAAAGAAACTCAACTTGGACATTCCTGTTGAAGCAATTGATTGTAGTCACCGGTTACCTGGAAAAGAAGGTAAAACTATAGTATATCCCATATAAGACTTCTCATATCGGCTTAAGCAGTTGGAACAACCCACGTACATACACAATCTTGGATTATAAACCTTAAATGATTTGTATGGCACAACACCTAAAATCATAATCGCATACCACATCTTCCTAATTGCTTTACTTTGAGCATAATGACCATAATGCTGCAGTTCTAAACAAGTTCTCGCTAAAAGCTTATTACCTTATACAGGGTGAGTCACGACGGACGCGTCGGAGTTTTATGGCGAAACGGTTTATATTTTTCAATTTCTGTCGCTGTTAGATCATGTAAGTCAATAAGGGCTACATTTTAAAAATATTTTCAAATATACAGGGTGCTCCAAAAAAGAGTGCCATATCAAAGTTATACTTTTTCTTATGGAACACCCTGTATATTTTTACATTTTTGGATTCCTCTTTAAATTTAATTCAAAAAATGTATAAGGTTATATGGGTTTAAAGTCAACCGTTCTCGTGAAAATTGCATTTTCATGAAAATACAGTATTTTCAAAAATTTTCAACATTTAAAAACTTTGAAAAGTCTGAAGAAATTCGCTTGGAGATAAGATTGACAATAGATTATGTAACACTTTGCACCACCTACATTTTTAAAATATTATACAGGGCGTTTTTTACGCTCGGTCAAACTTGTGAAACTTTAAACATCGATAACTCATTTTTTTAAAATACAACACCCTATATTTTTTTACACCGTCTTATAGAAAATTTAATTCTCTTTCGAAAACATTCAGGCTGTTTTTTACCTAAAGTTGATATTTTCCGAGATATCGCGATTTTATTGTTAATTATTAGGGCAAAGTAATATTTTTAAGTAGGCTATGAAGGTAGACAGCGGTAATTTGAAACAATTGAAAGAAAAAAACAAGAAACTTATAATTTTGTCGTTGCCTACACATTTTTGACATTGTTTTTAAATGTTGAAAATTTTTGAAAATACTGTATTTTCATGAAAATGCAATTTTCACGAGAACGGTTGACTTTAGACCCATATGACCTTTTACATTTTTTGAATTAAATTTAAAGAGGAATCCAAAAATGTAAAAATATACAGGGTGTTCCATAAGAAAAAGTATAACTTTGATATGGCACTCTTTTTTGGAGCCCCCTGTATGTTTAAAAATATTTTGTAAATGTAGCCCTTATTGACTTACATAATGTAACAGCGACAGAAATTGGAAAATATAAACCGTTTCGCCATAAAACTCCGACGCGTCCGTCGTGACTCACCCTGTATACGCTATAATAGATTTTAAATTATAATTGTTTACAAGCAAAACTTTTTGGGAAACACTGATACAGATATTAATTTTCTTTTACCTAAGAACCCAAATTAAACCTTATTGAACCTATAACTAGGGATCAAATTTCGACTGCTTGCAATAATCTTCATGAATCCGCCTTCAATTAGATTACAACTTTCATTGGCGTAGACTGAATTGTAAACACAAATAATATTTAAAGAAAGAGACGGAGATTGTGCATTTGTTTCGTTTAGTTCTGCCTCTTCTTAATCCGCTGTGAGCAATTTTAAAAGGAATATACTATATCAGGCACATCAGTTGTTGTGAAGATTTAAATGCAATTATTGTAACAACATAAATTAAAATCTTTAAGCTGTAAATTGAATACCCTTACTTTAACACATTGATTTTTGTATCTCCCTCTAATTCACATTGTACTTTATTCTAAATTTATCTATATTTCTAACTATTTAGCCAGTGTTGTTATCTCTATTAGACATGAGAATTGATAAGCAGATGTGTGCATGGTTAGCTTTAAATACTACTGTTCCACATTATTTTGAATATATAATCTTGTTACTTATTACTTATTGGAATGCAGCTAGCGCATGTCAATGTAAGGTCATTAATTCCGAAATTATCACAACTAAAATCTTTTCTAAACGATAATCCATATGATGTAATAGCTATCAGCGAAACTTAGTGTACTGCTGATATTGTGGATGGAAGTATCAATATAATGGGCTACAAATTATTTCGCCGAGATAGGTTAGGTAGAGGTGGTGGAGCGTGTTTATATATTAAAAATTCACTAAAGTGTACAAAATTGTTATCCAACAATAACATTGAACAAGTCTGGGTCAAGATTAAAACCGGCAATAAAACTCTGGCCGTTGGTTGTGTTTACAGACCGCAAAGCATAAGCTACAAGTTATTCTGTGATGAATTGGAGCAATCGCTCACAATGACCTCTAGTATGTCTGATAACGTATGCTGTTTGGGTAATATAAATATGATCAAAACAAAATTACCGGAGACTAGTTACTTTAACTCAATGCTTGATACTACTGATTTTGAACAAATTATTTCATCCCCTACACGGATAAGTGAGAAAAATGAAACTCTAATTGATATTATTTTAGTAAACTCTACTAACATTGTTCAAACCTCTGGCGCTTGTAATTACGACTTTGCAGATCACGAGTTAGTGTTCTGTGATTTAAATTTAATGAACACCGCAAAAGCTCCTGTATATAAAACAATTAGATCCTTCAAATATTTTGATGTCAACAAGTTTTATCAAGATTTAATGATGATTCCTTTTGGCAATGCATATTTTATTTGAACAACATCAACGACAAAGTTGAATTTTTAAACAATAATGTAATTCAATTACTAAATGAGCATGCTCCATTAAAGATAATAAAAATAACAAAGCGAAAAGCACCATGGTTAACTGATACCATTTGATTTGCTAGTGACTTACCTGACAAAGCTTACAAAAAACATAAAATGTCAAAAATGCCAGCTGATTTGGACTATTATAAGGCCTTGCGGAACTCAGTAAATTTTATGATTAAACAAGAAAAGCGGGTATTTTTTCAACAAAGACTTGATGTCGGTAATTCCAAACGATTATGGGATGAATTAAGGGTCTTAAATATAGGGCGTAACCCTAATTATAGTATTCCAAGTCATCTCCAAAAACCCAATGAAATCAATAATTATTTTTTAAATTCAATTCCAACGATTTCTAACAAACATGATGTTGATAATCTCATTAAAAGCAATAAAATCCTTAATAGCCAAGAATTGTTCAAATTCTCCTCGGTTGATGCCGTTGATATTCTTAAAATAATAGGTGAACTAAAAAGTAAAGCAACTGGACACGATAACTTAAACATAGATATTTTAAAATTATGCTGTCCACTGTTGATTCCCTACATTACTCATCATTAATTCTTCCTTGGCTACTAACATGTTCCCTGAAACTTGGAAAAAATCAATAATTATACCAGTTCCAAAAGTACTAAATCCCAGAGAGTTTAAAGATTTTAGGCCTATTAGTATTTTGCCAGTCTTATAAAATTTTTTTGAAAAAGTAATGAATATTCTATTAAGAAAATATCTAAATGACAATCGCATATTACCTGACATTCAATCTGGATTTCGACCTAATCGAAGTTGCACAACGACATTACTTTATGTCACCGACGAAATAATATCAGCTACTGACTCAAACAATATAACAGCACTTACACTACTTGACTACAGCAAAGCCTTTGATGCCATTAATCACCCTGTATTATTAGCGATTCTTGAAAACATAGGATTCTCATCATCGGCTCTAAAATTCTTTAATAGCTATTTATCCAACAGATTTCAAAGGGTGAAAGTTTTGCAGGAGTTCTCTCAGTTTGAAGCTGTAAACAACGGTGTTCCGCAGGGCTCTATCCTAGGACCACTATTGTTCATCATATACACTTCTACTTTTTATAAATACATTCAACAGGTAAAATGAAAATGTTTGCTGATGATTGCTAGCTATTGAATTATTTTCCATTTAAGGATTATCATAACGCAATATCTAATATCAATTAGATCTTGATTCTATAAATACAATTTCAAAAAAACACAATGTTATAATTAATCCCAATAAATCTGTCGTTCTTCTATTTGGTAAGGTCAATTATTTGAAGGATCATATTGATGTTCGTATTGGTGACACTTCTATTCCAATTAAACAGGAAGCTCGAAAGTTAGGTTTAGTTGTGAGCAGGGTGGATAAAAATCATGATTAAAAAAAAAAAAAACGATTTATTTGATTTAAATCAAATGTACCATATTATCGAATTTGGTGACATATTCACATGCTATTTCTGTTTTGTGCTAATATATTTAATAACCAGTATATTTAATTCAGTGGTGAATTTTTGTTAAAATGAAAAATTCAATACAGGGTGAGTCATTAGTGGCGGATCGGTCGATTGTGGCTAAACGGTTTGAGATAGAAAGTTGATTCAAACGGTATTCCATACAGCTTTTTCTTCCGAACACGATAAAAATATTTTGAAATATACAGGGTGAGTCGCCTCTCTGGAACCAATAGCAACTTTTATATTTCAAATACAACACCCCATTTTTTATTTAATATTATTGACTGTCTTCATTTTAGCTTTACATCGATATAAAATACTACAGGTTTTCCTGCGGCCTTGTCACAAAAAAAAAAAAATTCCAATATTTTTCAAGGTTTTAAGTCTTTATTTAAAAAATTCTCCTGAAGTCATTTTTCGAAGCACATCGTTGTAATTTGGTAAGAACCTGCAGAAAACATTGCTCTATTAGCTCGATACGAAAAAGTTTGAATCACGCATACAGGGTGTTCATAAATAGGTGGCAACTTTCCTGATTTTCAAAAGCTCGTAATTCAATTTTTTTAAATGCAAACCCCTGTATTTTATTATGTCATCAAATTTGTGTTTAAGAGAGCTTCATTTTTTGTTAAGTATGTCCTATACCCAAAATTAATACTTTTCGAGATATTCGACAATTTTTTTTTCTAATCGTTATTAAAGCAAATAGGATGCCGTGGAAATCGAAAAAGCTGACTGTTCACTTCACTAACGTTAAAGACTTGTCATTTCTTTCTTAAATTTTAGCATTTGCACAATTAATTTCTCTTAACAAGAGCAAATTGAAATGGTTTATTGCTTGAGAGAAGGTGAAAGAAATCCTTTGCTGGTGGCAAGGATTTACGCACATTTTGATTAATATGCACTTATAGGCTAACTAGTTTATTCAATTTGATATAGCAATGATTTTTTTATGTTCTATTATTTTATTTACAGAATTTATTTAATTTTTTTTTGTGGTTTCAACAAATAATTTTTCTTTCATTTTCCATTTTTCTTCGCGCTTCCTTTAAGGTTTAGAAACACTAGTAAAGTTCATAACAATAATAAAATTGATTTGGTTGCCAATTTATTTATTGCTTATAAGTGAATCCACAAGACTAAGTATCTATCTACTATAAGTAATTAAAAACACGAAACGGTGAATAACCATGTCAATTTGCTCTTGTAAAGTGAAATTAACTGTGGAAATGCTATATTTCAAATTTCAAGAAATAAATGACAAGGTTAGTGAAGTGAACAGTCAGCTTTTTCGATTTCCACGGCACTCTATTTGCTTTAATAAGGATTAGAAGAAAAAAATTCGAATATCTCGAAAAGTACGAGTTTTGGGTATAGGACATACTTAACAAAAAATGAAGCTCTCTCAAACACGAATTCGATGACATAAGAAAATACAGGGCTTTGCATTTGAAAAAATTGAATAACGAGCTTTTGAAAATCAGGAAAGTTGCCACCTAATTATGAACACCCTGTATGCGTGATTCAAACTTTTTCGTATCGAGCTAATAGAGCAATGTTTTCTGCATGTCCTTACCAAATTACAACTCTGTGCTACGAAAAATGACTTCAGGAGATTTTTTTAAATAAAGACTTAAAACCTTGAAAAATATTGAAAATTATTTTTTTTTAGTGTTAAGGCCGCATGAAAACCTGTAGTATGTTATATCGATGTAAAGCTAAAATGAAGGCGGTCAAGAATATCAAATAAAAAATGGGGTGTTGTATTTGAAATATAAAAGTTGCTATTGGTTCCAGAGAGGTGACTCACCCTGTATATTTCAAAATATTTTTATCGTGTTCGGAAGAAAAAACTGTATGGAATACCGTTTGAATCAACTTTCTATCTCAAACCGTTTAGCCACAATCGACCGATCCGCCACTAATGACTCACCATGTATAATGATAATTTTGAAAAAATCAGTGCTAAATAGTGATGTTTAATTAATTATATACAGGGTGAGTCATTAGTGCGGGATCGGTCGATTGTGGCTAAACGACTTGAGATAGAAAGTCGATTCAAACGCTATACATATATACAACGTGACACCTCTCTGGAACTAATAGCAACTTTTATATTTCAAATACAACACCCCATTTTTTATTAGATATTTTTGACCGCCTTAATTTTAGTTTTGCATCAATATAAAATACTACAGGTTTTTATGCGGCGTTGTCACTAAAAAAAAATGGTTTTTAAAATTTGCCAAGGTTTTAAGTCTTTATTTAACACGTTGACTGCGGCGCTGTTCGACAGTACTTTGGCGTTGACTGCGTTACATACCGCCGGGGTCTTGTAACAGCTCATCTTTGCTGTGCGTTACATACCGCACGGGGTATGTACCGCAATGTTAAAGACATACCAATTTGAAAATCTCCGCACAGGAGTAATGTTTTGTAAATTTCGCTCCCGCACAGTAGGAATGACTGCTACAAGATCCCGGGGTCTTGTAACGCAGTCAACGTGAGTTACATTCAAATTAAACTCAAAGAGTTTTTAAAAAACAATTTTTATTCAGAAGCAAGCGAATTCTACAAAGTATCAAACATAACTAACTTACAACTAGCATTCTACACATCTTTATGGTTTTGTCTACCTAAGCTATTGTTATCATGCTGACCTAAGATTTCATGTAATACAAGTGTAACGTTTATTAACGGGGCGTCATCTTATCTGTGCTCCAGATAAAGTCAGAACGCACAATTGACCTTGTTGCGCCTGTGTCCAACAGCACGGCTACGTTTCTACCGTCGATGGTACCGTCTACGACAACACTGTCGTGTTGATGTTGAAGAGAGGCTACATTAATGGTTATATTCAGGGCATTTTGGCGGAAGGTCAACGCTCGTCCTTTTGCATCGACCCATCTTAGTTTCCCTGGTTTTGTGGACGTGGTCTTTGATCATCCCACGGCTTATTACGGCGATATTGTAAATGTCCCAACTCGCCGCAGTTCCAACATCTGGGTGGTTTTCGTTTTTCGGGTAATCGTTCATTTATTAGACGTTTAATTTCGTCAAGACAATCAACTCCATAGTAGGACGCGGTAGATTCTTGCATCACGCGAGTTCTGGCATTCCCTCGTGATGTCTGTTTGGCCATTTCAAACTCCAGCGCGTGTGCTAAGGCGTCGTCTAAGTTCTTTGGACGAGCCAATCGTAACGCCTGTTGCGTCTCACCGTCCCTTAATCCGTCGATAAAAGTCTGTACAGCCGTTTGTTCCAGGAAAATCTCAGGAGCTGTGGGACAGGCCAACCGTACCAAACGAGCGACATCTGCTTCAAACTCTTGCAGATTTTCGCCGTTTTGCTGTTGCTTGTTTCTCAGCTGGGCATAGTACACTTGTTGGAGATGTTTGTCCCCATAACGCATCTCCAAACGGGACACCAGGTATTCATAGTCCCTTTGTTGAGCCTCTGGTACGACTTGCAAGATATGGAGAGCATCTCCACGTAAAGCAATGACCAAAGCAGTCGCTTTTTCTGTTGAAGACCAGCTGTTGGCATTAGCAGCGGCCTCGAACTGTTTTCGATATGTTGACCACGGTGACTTGCCGTCATATGTAGGAGGTTTTACCCTAATTTTTTGAGTACTTTCGTTGCCATTGATGGCAACTCCAGTTTGGGCAAGTGTCTGAACGTTGTTTTCTAATTCGGCGCATTTATTTTGTAGCTCCTGCATATGTGATTCAAACATATCCATTCGTATTTGAACTGTTTGTACTTGATTACTAACTTTGGTCAGCTCCTGCCCGTTTCCGTCTGTAATTTCAGTTACCAATCCCTTTTGATTAGCTTTCATTTCATTTTGGCTAGCTTCCAGATTAGCTTTCATTTAATTTTGGCTAGCTTCCAGATTAGCTTTCATTTCATTTTGGCTAGCTTCCAGATTAGCTTTCATTTCATTTTGGCTAGCTTCCATTTTCTCCATCATAGCGAAAAGCTTCTCCATTTGTTGCTCCATTTCTTGTTACAACCGGCATATACTTAATAGCAAGACCCCACACCTGACACCAATGTAACGTTTATTAACTAATTATAAAAATGTCTACAAATCAATATGAAATCAATCATAACTTCACAACAACTAACTTCAACATGACACAAAGCGTCTCTGTTTTTTAAATAAAATATTCCACAATACATTCAAATCATCAACTCGTTACACAAGTAATGTATACACTGTAAACTACAATATAACTCCTCCCTGCTTAGATTAAAAATACGGAGAAAATAACATTTTGTCTAATTTTTGAAGGCAATATTTCAATAGGTTCATTAACTTTTAAAATTTGATTTTTCTTACATACCTATAGGTAAAACATTGTGTCTGTACAATATAAATACAATAAGTATAATAACGATTAAAATTATATTAAACATAAGATTACTTGCATGCGCATAAATATTATAGTCGGCAGATTTTAATTGAATTGGCAATTCTCTTAATTTTTCTCTGATTTGTTGTACATCATCTAGATCAATATTTTCTAAAGGTAACTTGGGATATTGAATATCATTATTTAATGGTTTTATAAAAGTTACATTGATTGTTGGTAATTGAATAGTTTGAAATATGTTATTGGAATATTGATTGGATTTTAATTATAAATATTACTCTAGTATTTATTTGATAAGCTTTAACAATTATTATTTCTTCGAATAATTGTAAGTTATCTTTTATTGGTGGTTCAAAAGATAATTGTTATGTAGTGGATGCTGAGACATCTGAAACGATAGGGCAGCTTAGTGCATCTATATGTCGTTTCTTTTTTTTCTTTTTTGAGTCCACTAGTGTGACAGTGTTTTTGTCCGTTATTTGAGTGATTGTATAGGGTCCTTCATATTTATTGATTGCTTTACTTCTTTTATCGGTTTTTATCATTACCTTATCATGTTCTTTAACACTCTTGTTTCTTTTATTTATTACGTTTTCTTTGTTTTTATGCATAGTTTCTTTTAATGAATCATATACAGGGTGGTGCTTTTTTCGATGCTCACCATTGCTATCTTGGAAACGGTAAGAGATACAAGGTCGGTTAAATTAGAGAAAAGTTGCACATTTTTATGAAGATTAAGAATCTGAAAAGAAATCCTGGATATTTTGATTCGTTTTTGATTTATAACAAAAAAACTGAAAAATGTGTTTTTAGAAAAATATTATTATCTTCCCTACCATTGACGCCATTTCATTTAAACTTGGTAGCTTTATGTTTTTGACCGTCCTGGGTTTGATGACGTCAACAGAAATTTTCTAAGCCTTCTAGATTTCAAGTTGCGATAGTCAACTTTTTTATTTCTCATGGCCGCCATATTGGATTTGTCCACTAACAGACAGACAAAAAAATTAGCTTTTCAAATTGCTAAGCAACATACTTTTTTTTCTTTCAAAAAACTTGTTGAAATTTTAAAATTTGTATAAATAATCTATAAAATCATGAATGTTCTGAAAAACAATTGAAATTATAATATAAATAAAAGTGACACAACATTTTATAGGTCTAATAAAATAACGAAATGACAATAAATTTAAAACACCAGATAGTGCGCGCCGTTAGGTATGATGTGGTTAGTCCTCAAATTCATTTTGTCCACTGCCTTTAGGATGACAGTTTGTCTCGAAATAGAGTCGAAAGCATTTTTGATTTTACGGCGAAGAAGTTCAATATTTTCCGTTAAGGTTGCATAAACAACATAAATGTAAAAGTAATCCATAGGCGTTTAACTTGGCGATCGCGGAGGCCAATGAACAGGACCAAACGTACCAAGTCATGAATTTTGAAAGCGTACCTCGAAATTAATATCCTTTTACAATGCGGGCGTTGTGAGGACCAGCTACTTCTTGCTAAAACTACTGATGATTTTGAATTGTTAATAATGGCAATTCGCCTAAAATATCTTCTAGATATGTTTCCAACAATCTTAATTTCGTTATCATTAGACCACTAAAGTGTTCTGTAGCTTTTTTTATATCATAGTTTCAATTGTTTTCCAGAGCATTCTCGATTTTATGAATTATTTCCACAAATTTTAAAATTTCAACAAGTTTTTTGAAAGAAAAAAAGTATGTTGCTTAGCAATTTGAAAAGCTAATTTTTTTGTCTGTCTGATGATGTACAAATCCAATATGGCGGTTATGAGAAATAAAAAAGTTGACTATCGCAACTTGAAATCTAGAAGGCTTAGAAAATTTCTGTTGACGTCATCAAACCCAGGACGGTCAAAAACATAAAGCTACCAAGTTTAAATGAAATAGCGTCAATCAATGGTAGGGAAGATAATAATATTTTTCTAAAAACACTTTTTTCGGTTTTTTTGTAATAAATCAAAAACTAATCAAAATATCCAGGATTTCTTTTCAGATTCTTAATCTTCATAAAAATGTGCAACTTTTCTCTAATTTAACCGACCTTATATCTCTTACCGTTTCCAAGATAGCCAATGGTGATCATCGAAAAAAGCACCACCCTGTGGTATTAATTTGAAAATAGCTAGGGCTAGCTGCGGCCCCCTTCCGCCGGAGTACGGTTAAGAGATTATTGACTTACCACATTCTTTGATTGTCGTTGTAGTACGACGTTAGGTGATTTAACCACAGTGCTTGATATTTTATTACTGTAGGAGAAATTGTGTCCGAATTTTCATAATTGAAATTTTTTAACACCTCACTATTTCCAGGTGTGCTGAAAAGTTGACGTGTAACTGACAATATATTAGTTCTTGATTTGGAACTCACTGCTTCCATTATAGGCGAGGAAAAATCATCATCTATGTCATCGCTGTCTTTGTTAAAAAAACTAGGAGAAGTGTTAGAAATAACTGGAGACAAGTAACATTTGGCCCCTGTTACACCTGATTTATCTATAGGTGTCGAACATATTAAGTGTGCAGATTTGTCCAGAGCAACCTTGTGTAACTATGGTGATGAGGACTTATGACTTCCAAGTGACTGAAAATTAATATCTTTCGTTTGCCCTTTATGTAACAGTATTTCACTTTTTCGCCTTTGCCAAAGTTTTCACAGTTTTTCCCTATTATTCATAGGCTCGGTTGCAGAGTCGCTAAAACCGTAGTTTGCACCGGTGTGAACGCGTTTAGCACGGCAACACAACGTGATCAGGTTGATATCGGTGCTATTTTCGCATTAACTCGACCTACAGATAACACTGAGTTGAACGCGGTTGACCTCGAAAATGCGTTGCATGGTCCGTAGGTCATCGCGAATTGCGCTTGATCGGTGCCAAATATTGTAACTCTAGTCCGACCACGAGTTATTGGCTTCAGAAGAACGTGTGTATTTTCGAAATGGGTAAGTAAAATTTACATTTATGTATTGTAAAAGGATTTTGATGTGATTTACAGTCAATAAAGCTTGAACTAAACCAGACAAATTAGTTTACAATAAGGAATATCAGTAAAATAAGCAAAAAAAGATTTTAATATACCATCTATTTTTATAATTGTGATATATAATTAGTATTGTAACTGAAAATTATAAAAAAAAAATGTAAATGGGATTTATTGTAGGGATTCATCCCATTAATGTAAAGAAACGTGATATACCTATTAACATTAGGTATTATATTATATTCAAACCCACTTCGTTTTTTTTTTCAAATACATGTATGAAGGGTGTTTGGAGAAAACAAGGAATGCCATTTGTAACCGATTTGGAGATATTGAACTAATTATTATAGTTTTAACTAGCGATTCCGGAGCCCCTTTGGGGCTCCTTCACCGCTAAATTCCGCCTTGCGCGTGGAATTCTCTTTGCGCAATAAATTACCTTTCGTTTGAATCTTGCTTCCCGTTGCTCGTCTATTTCAGATGAACAGGCTTGAGCATTGCGTAATCGATTCGTTTCCAATCTTGCTTCCCGTTGCTCATCTGCTTCTGAAGCTCATAATGTTTTTTTTTCTTTGCTTGAGGTGGAGATTGACAAATCCCTCCTTCACCGCTAGATTCCGCCTTGCGCGTGGAATTCTCTTTGTGCGTAAAGTTGTTTTACGAACATTTTTGCACATTTTAAAATTTTAATCGTTATTTAAAAACTTCTCTAATTTAGTTTCTATTTTTTTGATTTTAACATTTATCTTTGACTGAATGACTGATGAATTTAAAGAAAACTCGTTATTGAAGTGCTTTTGGATACACAGTATTCTTTGTTTTTCCTTCTGGTGCGTACACGAATAAATCAGAGGGTGAGCAAGCCACATACAGCTGTCCGTGTGAGAAGCATGGATTTTCTAAATTTAGTCCACACACTTGTAGCGATTGTCCTTGTGCTTTGTTTATAGTCATTGCAAAGGCGAGTCGCACCGGAAACTGCAAACGTTTGAATTCGAATGGCATATCTGTCGGAATAATTGGGATGCGGGGCAACAGTACGTCTTCTCCTTTGAATTTTCCATTTAAAATTGTAGCTTCGATGATATTGTTCATCTTTTTCACTGAAAGCCTGGTACCGTTGCAAAGTCGTGGTGGATTGATGTTTCGGAGAAGGATGATAGGCACGCCAATTTTCAATGTTAAAACGTGCGGTGGCATGCCTGGCAAATCAAGTGAATTCAAGAATTCTGTTGGATAATTGATAATTTCGTCTTGATTCATTACAGTATCGATAGACTTATACTGTATCGCTTCGCCTGGTATTTCGTTTTGAATGCTGAAATTAATGGCATTGACATCGTTGTTTTTGGCTGCTAATATAGCACGTGCACTGAGCCATTGATGATTTTTGTAATGCTGCGCGATATTTGGGAAAACTTTGTGAATCAATTCGTCTCTGGTTGCCATGATTGTACAAAAGTTTGTTGGCAATGTGATACATTTTGTGGATTCATCGATTATCATTTCCCCATTCCCAATATCCAGCAATTGTTTTGTGAAACGTTCAGCGGATGCATCATTCTGTAGTTGTACACGCATATTGGTTTTCAAAATTAATTTCTGTACGTGTCGCCATAAAACTGATGATTTGAGACATGCATTAAGCTCATCAGCGGGTGTTGATCGCGGTATAACTGGTAGAGTTTGTCGAAAATCACCAGACAATAAAATGAGTGTGCCACCGAAAAGCTGTTCATTTCCTTTCAAATCCTTTAGTGTGTTATTAAGCGCTTCCAATGATTTTTTGTGCGCCATAGTACATTCGTCCCATATAATGATTTGACATGATTGGAGTACTTTACCTATACCAGAATTTTTGGTGATATTGCATGTTGGTGTCTCAGTGATTTGCATATTTAATGGCAATTTCAGTGCTGAATGTGCTGATCGGCCACCATCCAAAAGAGTTGCCGCAATTCCAGATGATGCGATTGCCAGTGCAATATTATTTTGTTGTGATCGTATAGTTGCCAAAATAAGTGAAATGAGAAAAGTTTTGCCTGTACCACCAGGCGCATCTATAAAATACAATCCGCCGCTTTGACTTGTAACTGCCTGCATAATTTTGTCATATACTTTGCGTTGTTCTGGTACCAATTTCGGAAGATTCGTTTAAATAAATGTACCCAAAACGGCGACGTCAAAGTTTGTTTCTCGTTGCAAGTCACGATCGAAAATGTCATTTATAGATCGATTCGGCGCAGGCATTCCCAATTGTGCCAGTGTTTTGTTAGCGATTGCTAAACATATGTCCTCAATCGAAACCAATGCTTCATTATACACGATTGGTGTGAACTGAATGTTCAGATTTTGATTCGTTGCACGCAAACGATGTAGGATGTCTTCACTCATGTAGTCTTTATATTTTTCCCAAAGATCTTTCGGATTTGATGGGAAGCACGTTGTCAATATTATTGCAAATAACGTGCGTATTTGCTGTGGTCGAGCAGTATTCGACGCATCAGCGAGTGAAGTGTCCCAATGTCCATCATTTTCAAGAAGATTTAATTCTTGGCAAGCTTCACGATAAGTGGCACATACTTGACCGTTTACTGTTCTCAATTCTTGGAATGATGTCGGTCCACGTACATTGATTAACAATAATCGCAAGTAAAAGCATTCTGCATTATTAGGGTGAACAGTGTACAAACGCCCTAACGCGTCGGTCGAATATAAATTGCGATGTCCTTCAACTACTTTACCCTGTTTGCGACGTTTAAACTTTTTCGTTGATGTATTCCATGTGTAATATGTTGACACTTCAGAATAAAGTAGTGTCTTTGCATACACATCTTCGCTGCACAATGAGAAAAATGCAGTTAACGTTGTTGGCGGTGGTGTCAATGCCCTTGCACGTACATTTTCAGTTGTGAAGTATACGCGCTGTCCATTTTCAAGGTGCACTGCCAAATGAACAACTGTTGGATGTCGATCATGGATTGGAAATGATAAAATGCGCCATACTGCTTCATTACTACTAATGTAGCGTCCCAGTTGGTATTGGTCGATTTCATTGATGGATGCAGTTGCATTGCCCACACCAAAAACTGCCATATCGCTTCCTTTGTTGATATATTTGCATATGTACTTGATCGCTTTCACCGAATTGCAATATTCGACATTGATGTGTGCTTTGAACGTCTTAGAGAGTAACGGTGAATATGGTACAACCCAACGATTATCGACAAAATTGTTTCGTACTTTTAAAGTGATGGATTTTCCGCCATCTTCAGTTGCTCGACGACGATAGAGTGGATATCCGTCATTGCCAGTGATAGTTTCGGCAACTAAGTCTCTTGGGTATTGTTTCGTGCATTTCCCAACAGACATGCATGGTGAATTGTTGTTGAGTAAGCCACATGGACCATGAATCATGTTTTTAGTGACGACTTCAAATAAGTCTGGATCAACGTCGACATCTGGTATTTCTGCTGAGATGATTTGATCAATTTTATCTGGTGTGACCTTTTCAATCAACCAAATCAAAATGTGTGCATGTGGCAATCCTCTTTTTTGCCATTCAATGGAATACATCCAACAGCGTGTCTCTCCAAAAACATAATGCTTGACAATTAAATCCATTAAAGATTTCAATTTTTGTTTGAACACACGCGCTGTAATATCATGACGATCCGAAGATGATTGTCCAGGTAACAAAAGTTCTTTAATTTCATCCCACGTAGGATTGCATGTGAATGTAATGAACATATCTGGACGGCCATATGCGCGAACATATGTCATTGCATCTTGTGCGTATTCATGCATGTGCCGTGGGCTCCCTGTAAATGTAGCCGGCAGTATGACCATTTTTCCCAATTCATTAGGATTCATATTGCCATCATTAACAATGGCATCTCGTAAATGAATGTACTCTTCTGAGCGTAGCTTGGTTTGATTAAGTCGAATGTAGAGGAGTCGTTCGGTTTCGATTTTCGCATACATATCGACAACGTATTGATGGAACAATTGTCGACATTTCAAAATATGATTTTCACTATTTTCACAAATCATTAATCTATATAAATAATACTTCATGGCACTGACTTTCTTATTCGTTTCCTCATCTGTTTGTGGATTTCTCAGTTTGATGTTAAAATGATATCCATCTTCTCCTTTCCAAAATAAAATCGGATATTGCAATCCATCGTATGACCGATGCGTTTCTGAGACTCGCTGAACATCACCATTTCTGCGGTGAAGAATTATATCACGCGAGTTAAATTCTTCACCTACTATAACGATCGCCACTTCATCAATTGTCGGTGCATTGTACTGTCTTTTATGTTGGCCTACAGGTGTTTTGTCTGCTCTAACTACAATTTTGTAGTCATCAGTTGGCATTTGTTCAAGGGCAGTTCTGAACAACCGAATTAATTCGTTGTGTTGGTCGAATAAAGTTTGTAATGCAGCGACAATTTCTCGTTTAGTTCCCGTATTGAATTTTCAACGTTGTTCTATTTGGTCATCGGTGTTTCCCTGTAACTTTCTCAGTCTTTGCCCTTAACCCTTTGTCGGAGGCAAAGGTCGTGGGTTCAAAAAAAAACTTGATACACAACGTAATAAATCAAAAAAAAAAAAAAAAAAAAAAAGGGGCGCCAAGTTATTTGATTAATACTCCCTAACAAATAACTAAACAAAGAAACATGAATATTGAATTATATTTAACAACAATAACATACACAACATTAAAAAAAAACACAATCCGAACGACTTAACTGAGAATTGCAAATTCGCTAAGAAAAATGTAAACTTCAGTATATAACTAAACTGTACATTCTCTCTAGCAATTATAAATCTTACATCGAAAATGACTTAGTATTATACAGAACCTTATTGTATTCGTTGGTGCACATGTACTTCGCGCTGATCTGCGGACTAGCTACGTCGGGTAGCGTACTTCGGGCTGCAGACGCGAAGGTAGCGTTTTTACGGGCTGGTTGCAATACCTTGCCTGGATCCCGTAGGACGGTGTACCTGTTGGTTGATTATTTTCGCTATACTTTTAGCGATTTCGGAGATTTACACTTCCGGTGGCACTATCAATCTGCACTTTATACGGCTATTCGTTTCAGCTCAGTTTACTCGATGAACTTCGAGATTACATACGTTGCACTGATACGCCGCAACTGAGCGCTTATTGCGTATTATGGCGAGTTCACTGATTGCGTTATCCGCTAAACACTTGTTAACCACTAGGTAAAATTCGTAGTACACTTATACAACGGTTAATACAAGACACTTCTCTGTTTTAACTATACATTAATACTCTTGCTTTCGGCAATTACTCGCCCCACACATGGGCTCTCGCTATCACATTTATCCCCAGTAACTATTCTTACAAACACTCACAGTTTCTTATTACAGATACATCTACAGTAATAAGTTTCAGTACGATCGACTGATGGCAGTTATTTATTCCGCTCACCTTACAATTCGATCATTCGTAAAAATCAACAAAAATGGCGACCTCTTAGCCTACACGGCCCCGGTCAGTCTGCTCCTTCCCCGCGCAAGCCTGAGAAAATCACAAAAGCCACGTTGCCACGTTTACTTCATAATTTGAAATACAACTGCTGGGTTGCCAAATCTGTACACGGCTTTTAAACCGTTACATCCCATAAAATAAATTTGAAGAAATTTGTGGTCTGCGTCCGGCAGTGGAAGTAGTGATCCAGCACGATGATAAATTTGCCCTTGCACTTTGAATGTTGGCATATAATTCTCGCGCAAGATATTTGTTGCACCGAACGATGTCATTTGGAAACATGAATTGTACTTGCGTATATTTGCTAAGAAATGTTTAGATTCGCTTGTGTCACCTGATACAAACGTTGATAAAGGTTCAGGTGGTGGATGTAATTCTGGCAATTTCACTTTTCCACCCGAGCAGCACATTCCTGGTGTTTCATTCATAAATTTGAGGGCACCACAATATCCGCATAATTTATCCATTTTTCCAATAATCACACTTGGATGAAGACTGTAATCATAATTTGAATCGTAATTAAATGCACCAAGATTTAAATCAGCGTGCAGTATTCTTCTAGTGAGAGCATTGCGTAGTCGATTCGTTTCCACTCTTGCTTCCCGTTGCTCGTCTGTTTCAGATGAACGGGCTTGAGCATTGCGTAATCGATTCGTTTCCAATCTTGCTTCCTATTGCTCGTCTGTTTCAGATGAACGGGCTTGAGCATTGCGTAATCGATTCGTTTCCAATCTTGCTTCCCGTTGCTCGCCCATTTCAGATGAACGGGCTTGAGAAGTTCTTACTCGAACGGTTTCCAATCTTGCTTCCCTTTGCTCATCTGTTTCTGAAGCTCGTAATGTTTTTTTTTTCCTTGCTTGAGGTGTAGATTTACCAATCGCTCTTCGTTTGGGAGGCATAATTAAATAGAAAATTCTTTGATTTCTGTCGAACTGTCAAATTTAAGAACAGTCCTACTGTCATTTACAGCATATCTTAGCATCGATGTTTGTAATGCATACGTCATGAGCTGGTCACGCGAAATTGAACAGAAAATGCGTTGATTTCTGACATAATTCAAATTCTAGGTTATGGTGTCAGTTTGACAGTATTGACATAATTCAATTTCTAAGTTATGCTGTCAGTTTGACAGTATTGACATACTTTAATTTCTAGGTTACATATCAATTTATTTTTAATGGTCCGAATTTAACTCGAAAGTGGGATTGTTTGGTACGTATTTGTCGGGGAGAGCGAGACGATTCCGAATCGGTACGACACGAAAAGGTCGAATCGGAGAAGGTTCGAGCGTTTGAACGTTACGTCAAATTGACAAATTGTCAAATTTTGACGAAATTCTCGCTCCAGACGACCCGATTTAAATGTTGTGTGTAAGATTTTGGCACGTTTTCCTCAATATCTTTTCCGGACGATTTTTTTGGGAATTCTCATATAGCCTATGTTCTTTCCATGGTCCTATAGATTGTCTGTGCCAAATTTGGTCAGGATCGGATGAGTGGTATAGGAATGCATAAAGGACAAACATACATACATACATACATACATTCATTTTTATATGTATAGATAGATAAAAAATATTTTCCACATTCATTGATTAATACTCATTTATAATAGTATAATCCATAGTAAAATAAAGTTTGGTTGATGCAGCTCTATGAATAAAAAAATAGTAGACTTTACAATCTTTAAAATTGAATTGTAAAAATCCAATAAAAATTTACAATCCTTGTTTTCACCCTTCATATACACCACAACTTTGTGTGTTTACTGCTTTCATGTCACACGTTAATTTTACAGACTAAAATTACATTTTTTTGAAATTTCAACCTTCATTAATCATTGAAATGCCACCACAATGTTTTTTAAAAATATTTTACGTTACTTAATTATACATTTATATTAATATTTACGATTTTATACTTCACTTTATTATTTACCATCTTACAATTTTGCTGTGCACCATATTATTTTTCCATTTTTGGTAAGTCATGAATTTTTCTCATTACTACGATGTGCTTGTTTCTTGTTGTTCGCTAAGGATCGACATTTTAATCAGTATGGAAAATGGAATTATTCAGATTGTTAAATACAGGAAACAGATTAAAATAATATTGGTGATGAACATTATTGCTATAGTATTAAAAAATTGGTAAGACTTACAAAGTGCTAAATATAAGATTTGTATAATGCACGTCCTCTCTTGACTTTATTATATGAATTATAAAAAAATGTGGATGAAGCACATGTCATTTAAATTGTTAAAATTCTGTACTTATTATTTAAGATCCGTTTGGAAGAGCGACATTTATAAGAGAACGAATTAGAGAAGAAGAAAGTGAAGAAGAAAGCGAAGAAGAGTCAGAGTTAGAAGAAGTAGCTGCGCAAACAGTTAGGACGTATCATCAACGAGAAGATCTCTACAATTTCTTTAATGAAGTAGAATTTAAAAACCGTTTTTGATTTTCTAAACAATCAATGACCCACATTGTAGGTTTAATAGGGGCTTCCATTGATCATAGTTCGGGTAGAGGTATGGCAATCAGCCCAATGAACCAGCTTCTTATTGCCATAAGGTTTTATGCAACCGGTTCATTTCAGTCATTAATTGGTGATCAGATTAAGATCAATAAATCAACCGTCTGCAGAATTATTAAAAAAGTGTTCTTCTCGTTAGCTAGTTTAAGCAAAAACTATATTCGAATGCCAGATGTTAACGAGATTTCAGATGTTAAACTTAACTTGTATAATATCGCACAATTTCCTGGAGTGATCGGTTGCATCGATTGCACCCACATCAAAGTGCAATCTCCTGGTGGCAATGATGCAGAACGGTTTAGGAACCGCAAGGGTTACTTTTCTATTAATTGCCAGTTCGTTTGTGACGCCTCCATGCAGTTTAGACATGTCATTGCTCGTTGGCCCGGTTCAGTACATGACAGCACTATTTTTAACGACAGTCCACTAAAAGTGAATCTAGAAAATGGCCAATACGGGAACAGTTATCTGCTCGGAGATAGCGGATATGCATGTAAAAAATATATGCTAACACCGTTACTTAATCCGCAAAATGCAGCTGAGCATGCTTATAACAAATCCCACAAAACAACGCGCAATGTTATTGAAAGAGCTTTTGGTGTGCTGGAGACGTTTTCCTTGTTTAGCTTTGGGTTTGAGAAACAAAATGGACACGACATTGGCAATAATAGTTGCCTGTAGCGTGCTTCACAATATTGCTGTAACACTGCATGATGAAACTCCACCAGATGATCCGAGTGTGATATTGGATCAGAACATCTTCGATGCCATTCCGGTAGAAAACATCCCTCACCGTGATACCAACAATGCTACAAGATCCGCATTGATTGAAACTACATTTTCTATAAATTAATGTTTAGCATTTGTGGACAGATTTTTATCTAACAGTTAACGAACTAAAAAACAGTTTAAAATATCTTCGTTTAAAGAGGGTTAAGATCAGAGAGTCGAACCGATATTTATTTTTTTCCGGTTTATGGTTACGTTTCGTGAAAATGTTTAACGTTCCAGTTCAGGCTCGAAAAACGCCTTAAAATTAACAAAGGAGACATCCAACGAACGATCACCCGATTCTTGGAACCCGACAAGATCAGACAAACTAAGAACACGACCACACATCATCAACCACAGCCTAATATAAATACACCAGACACAAATGACTCGCCAGTTGCTGTTTAACCAACAACCCCTGAAGATGTCCTCGATGAAGGAGGACGAAACGTCGGTTATGAAAAAACCTTCGACGCGGTTCCAATCCGGAAACAACCTATATACATTGGACATCGGCCGCGGAAGCCTACAACATAGAGTTAAATTTAGGTCTGAACATTAATTCTATTTCTTTTAATTCTTTTTTTCAATTTTAGAATTGGAAAAAAAAATAAGAACTCATAAGATTTAATAAGTTTATTAACAAAAAATGAAAACAAAGTATAATACAAATTATTGAAAAACATTTTATTTATGTGGTTACATTATGCAAGCAATAATTATAATTTAACTTTATAATGAAAAATGGTTAAATTTAAAAAAAATTAAGAATATGAAAAATTCACACAACTTTTATAAAATTACATACTCCATTTTTAGGATTCTCCACTCCAATGCAACGTCGGAAAGAATTTTTAGCTTGATGACAACTGCTTGGCGAAAAGAACGAAATAAATTGTTGCTAAAAAACTTTCGAGCCTCAGTTAATGGTGAAAGAAAAATATAAAATGTCCTGCAAGGAGTTTCAAAACATCGTTGGACCCAAGTTATGACCGTAATATTTTAACGGTAATGTGTTTTACTTAGTTGAAATCCTCAGAACTTGGCCCTTTTGAAGTGTTACATGTTTTAGTAACTGATGCATCGGTATTTGTTGCAGTGTTATTCAATTAAAAGTAAATGAAATAAAATTGAAGTAAAATGTAAATAATTGATATCAAAATATGTGAAATAGGCCACCCCAGAAAAAAGCATTTAAAATTTAATTATAATATTAGGATATTTTTCAATATTTTGTAAAATATTCATTTTTAAATTAATTAGCTGAAGTTCTTTTTGATGTAACTCTTCCCTCATCTTCAAATCTTTTTCAAGCATTTCAATTTTCAACATATATTTTATGCAATTGTTGATCTTTATTGCTTTTCAATGGTGAAGCTGAAGATGCTTGATCAAAACCTGGTGAAGATCGTTGCCTTATATTTAAGGGTGAAAGGTTTTCTGAAGAGGGTGGTCTCGTGATAGTTGATGGTAATCCTGAGGTGCTTGCCAGTGACTTCTTAGCAGCTAGGTAGAAAATAATATATTAATGAAGAAACCGCAAAAGACAAGGAAGTAATATTAATAGTTCCAAACTTATTTACCAAGTGATTCCCAAAATTATTAAAAAAGGACTTAAGAATCGAAATGAGACAGGTTGAATACAAACTTTTGTAGACTTTATTGAATTATGTATTTTAAAAATGTAGTGATGATGTTGGGATATTTGTCAATATTCTGTAAAACGTTCATTTTTAGTTCCATCAGTTCTTTTTGATGTAATTATTTCTTTCATCCTAACATCTTTTTTGAATCAGTTCTGTTTTGTAAAATTTTAATTTCTTTGAAAGGCCCTGTGCATGTGGATATCATTGAAACGATTTTTTTTTTAAGAAGTACAATTTTCATTTCTCATTTTGTTTGTTAGTCCCTGTGAATATAAATACCTTTGAATTGTATTTAAGGTATAACTTTGTAAGTTAAATCAAAAAATAAGTAAAATACTTACCGTCTTCAAAATAGGTTGCGGCAGAATCAAACACATTGTCTAATGGGGTCGCTTGATTCCCCATTATTGCCAGTAGCTGTTCATCGCTGCTGTCAAGAAGAGTCACTGGCAAGCCACCCCCAGTTTTCCTTATTTCAAGCTGTTAAATAAGAAATTGTATTAACAAAATATTTTAAAGCATACGAGGGGGGGCCCAAAAATAACCGGAATTATGTTCTGAAGGGCGAGCCCCTCTTAGTTCGAGCTTCTCGTGCTAGTTAAATATTCTAGAAACCCTTCTGCATCAGCGTGCCTACTGGCGTTACTGTGTGTTGCTGCGTTCGGCTTCAGTGACTTTTTTCGAAGACTTTCAACACATCTGTATTTTGTGATGGCTGATTTACAAGAACTTGCGGCAGTGACATTTTGTTTCCTGCTATGGAAAATAAAATTTCTCTGCCGAAAGTTCTTCTTAATCAGTCATCACAAAATAGACAGATGCGTTGAAAGAGTCGTCGAAAAAAAGTCACTGAAGCCGAACGCAGCAACTCATAACAACGCCAGAAGGCAGACTCATGTAGAAGGGTTTCTAGAATATTCAACTAGCACGGAAAGCATTTACTAATAGAGGCACGCCCTCTAGAACATAATTCCGGTAATTTTTGGGCCCCCCCTCGTATGACAAATAAAAATTAGCTTGTCTTTTTTCTGGCGTTCTATGGCCGTCTTCTTAATGTCGTCGTATTTTTCTATAATGTCATCAACAGCCATATGTGTCGACATGTATGTCAAGTTCTACAAATAAAAAATTATACATTTTTCAAATATCTTGCAATAGGATTTTTACGTTTTGTTCAGAGACAGTTTTTCTGACATCTCTTTTTAAATTTTTGTAGAATTGTCTTATCTGGCCCACCATTCTAGTTCCCGTTGTTGTCATTGAATTAAACTCCTTTGCGACCTGTTCCCAGGTTTCTCGCTTCTTTTTTATTATCGAACCATCTGTCGATTTGCTTTCTATAGTATGTTTATGTCTACATGAAGTAAAAAAAAAATATAGCCGTTTATTTTCAACATCTTAACTAGTTTGTTTAAATTATAAAAGAATACATGCTCTATTAAGTTATGTTTAAAATAATTATTGGACATGAGTTAAAAGATAGTTGTGTACGTATTGTGATATGTATATATTTAATTAAATAAATTTTATAATACATTGTAAGAACCTGATTACTTACCTTACTTATAACATTTAAAACTACTTGCTTTTCAACTATAGCAATCAGATCTTGTTTTTCCGTTTCTGTAAAATTTCGTCCTCTTTTGCCGCTCATTTTGTAATCAAAAAGATAATAAACATGAACTTAGCATAGCTGTCATTTGGTACCAACAGTGCGATATTTTCCTATATCTGACGATGATCGCCGGGCTAACTAACACGGGCGTGTGAACGCTTTCGGTCGTCTGCGGCAACCCGAGTGGTATTTAGCCCAGTGCTAGGTAGCACTGGTTTGATCCGAATCCCATGCAATCGGTCCTTAGTATTTTTTAATCCTATATTATAACATAGCAAACTGTAAACGGATTCTACATTACTAAACGACTAATCTAATTAATCTGCGTAGATTTTCAAAAATTGAATGGCCTTTGTTAAAACCGAAATATCAGTTTTTCTAATCGGTTCTTCAGTTAATAAATGCGATTGTATACCCAATTTCTTTTTAATAAAACGAGAATCAGTTTCCTATTTAGTTTGCTTTCTGATTGTAAGAAATTCATAGAAGCCATTAACATTATTTCAGAGGTGGTATTAAGACTGCTGAAGTTGGGAAGTAGTGTATTTTGATAATAAATCCCTACATTGTTCTAAAGTAATTAGTGGTTTCTTACACATTTCTACTAATACTGAAAAAAAATGAAATTTCAAAGTATCTAAATAATATCTATTGCATAACAAACATAATGTACACCTGCTTTGCACACAAACAAAACTGAAAAATATTGGTGAACTAAATTAAATAAAAACGTAGAGATAACTATAGTAAAATTAAATACAAAATATTAAATGTACTTACTGATGCACTTTCCACTTTGATACACTTGTCTTAAATGTTCACACAAAATTAACTCTAGTCGAAAGGATGTGCACAGTAAATGAATTAAAAAAAAAACGCTTGAACACATTTAAGCTTAACATTGTCGAATTATGTTTAAATGTTATGTTACAAGATTGCTAAAGCGCATTGCTGACGATAATTTGTCGCGTTGTTCAGGGTTTCTAACAACTGGGTGTACCGAGCTTTACAATTTGTTGTATGATCATCTTAAGTCCGACCTACAATGGGTTGTTAAAATTACGATAAATTTGTATTCCATTACTACTGAAGTAATAATTTGTCAAATATTTGCACTCAATTTTCAGTTGAGTTATTGTTATAGTGTTACGAAATTCTTTATCTTTAAACCCCAGGTCCCCCAGAAGGGTGCAGTGAAACAGAATGATATATACAAAAAAAAAGTGACATCTAATAACAGTATATTTGATTATATACAAACTATGAACATTTCAAAAATTTCAAGTTGAATTATTATACAACAAAAAGTGTCCTTCGCTTACGTGAAGGTAATGGAAACTGTAAGGGACCGTTTCCCTCAACCAGACTCAACACACATACCACTATCATTCGAACGGTCACTTACCGGTATGTAATGTATGTATGTATGTATGCAATGAATATTATGTAATTTCCTATGAAAACAAAAAATTATACAAGGAACCTCGTTGAAAATGTCCTTATAAGATTATGTAACAATATTACGTAATAAAACACTTAAAAAATATTATTGCAATGAATAAACCGTTTAATTATTTGGTCTACTTTTAAAAGAATTAAGAAAAATAGGTAATATATTTTCTTTCCAACAATTTAAAGCACTATTTATAATGCTAGTTATAAAGCCTTCATCAAAATCAACATTAATAGTTTGTATCTAACCGAAAGTCTCAAAATCAGGCTGTGCTATGCAAGGCTAACATGTTTAGCTGTATTTGCGCCAAGTATCGATTAGTAAGTTTATCTGTCAGGTCTGCATATCGTAACAGTGATTTTTTTTTTGGGGACACTTAACTTCAACAACCGAATCTTCAGTTATCTTGTCGGGAGAAGCACAAATTACAGCGTCTTCCAGTATGGCAAAACCTGTTTGTATGTATAATATTTAAATTTAATCGTTTGTTTACTACACTTATTGCAACACTTTCCAAACGTCTTCCTCGTTTCATAGCTGCACTATCAAACACGTTAGCAATACTAACAATCTGCTGAACTAAAGCATACATTTTTGATGCTGTTATACGTCCATATCGTAACTCGTACCATAAAGATTATTCGCTCTGATTTGTGGCAAATGCAGCGCCACTTTGTATCCATTCATAATAAATTTTACATTTGAAAAATCGATAAAATCTTCAGCAGAATTTTTCTCGTATTTTAAAAATTTATTCATCAAGTAATGCAACGACGTTTGCTTTTCACTTGTAAAACTTGTATTGCTGGTATACGAGAATATAGGGCACGGTTCTTTAATGTTTTTTGTCATCGCAACAACCTTTTTCAAAAAACCTACAGTGTTAGGCAAGAGCACCACTATTTTATCTGTTTTTGTTTGTGTGTGGATTCCGCTGTTATTTAATTTAAATTAAATCCTGCCTGTCCAAGCACTTACCTCTTCCAGTAACAAGCCACTAATGTAGGTGCTGGTTCTTCGACAAGCTCTTTATTGCCGTCTATGATGGCAGTAACACTGTAAGGCTTTTTTCTTACTTGGTGTTCAGGACATATTTTTGATTTCACTATACATTTTACATTTTCTCTTTTTACTTGCACACATCCAATGGCCGCATCACCATAATTTTTTCTTCCAGATTGACTAGCTTTTGCACTACTAGTTTCTGGCTGATTAAAATTTGAATTATTTCTCAAAAAGTCTGACACGATTACAACATCCACTGTGAGTAAATTGTGAGAATCTGCCTGCTGAAAACCCGCTTCCATTTTGTATATTTTGAGTGATTATAGATGGCAATAATAAATTAATCTTTACCTGTTAAATGACATCTGTAATATCGAATTATTTCTACAAAATGATTAATTTACTTACACAATTGCTTTGTTTTATGATGAAATATACACTAAACTAACTGCTAGTTAAAACCTCTCGCAATACTGCATACGTAAAGAATATTTAAACACAAATAATATTAAAATATAAAAGAACTTGCAATATGCGATGCATAGGAACTAGCGCGCAATAGATGGATTGCATATACATTGACGTCATGGCCAATCACAGCGCGTTTCAGCATTTAAAATATAAGGGGTATTTTAAAAATTAATTTCTCGGGACTGTTTTTTTTTTTTTAATTTTTAGTGCTCTTTCCGACCTTGTATTCCACTTTTTTCTTTGCTTTGCTGTTAAATCAATTCCAATATATATATATACAGGGTGAGTCACGACGGACGCGTCGGAGTTTTATGGCGAAACGGTTTATATTTTCCAATTTCTGTCACTGTTAGATTATGTAAGTCAATAAGGGCTACATTTTAAAAATATTTTCAAACATACAGGGTGCTCCAAAAAAGAGTGGCATATCAAAGTTATACTTTTTCTTATGGAACACCCTGTATATTTTTACATTTTTGGATTCCTCTTTGAATTTAATTCAAAAAATGTAAAAGGTTATATGGGTCTAAAGTCAACCATTCTCGTGAAAATTGCATTTTCATGAAAATACAGTACTTTCAAAAATTTTCAACATTTGAAAACTTTGACAAGTCTGAAGAAATTCGCTTGGAAATAAGATTGACAATAGATTATGTAACACTTTGCACCACCTACATTTTTAAAATATTGTACAGGGCGTTTTTTACGCTTGGTCAAACTTGTGAAACTTTAAACATCGATAACTCATTTTTTTTAAATACAACACCCTATATTTTTTTACACCGTCTTATAGAAAATTTAATTCTCTTTCGAAAACATTCAGGCTGTTTTTTACCTAAAATTGACATTTTCCGAGATATCGCGATTTTATTGTTAATTATTAGGGCAAAGTAATATTTTCAAGTAGGCTATGAAGGTAGACAGCGGTAATTTGAAACAATTGAAAGAAAAAACAAGACACATAATTTTATCGTTTGACTACACACTTTTGACAAATTTTTATAGGAAAGTTGTAGTTTCACCATACTTACGTTTAAATAGAGATTTTTTTAAATTATTTATGCATTTATTTATTGGACCAGTGTTATAAGATAATTACTAAATCCTATAAACCATTTTTTGTCTGTTTACGATACGACACTACGACACTCTACCGAAAACAGTACCAACCATGTTTTTTTTTTTTAATGTAAAATTAGACAAGTCAGTATTACTTTTTTTTTAAATCAGCGTTCCGTTCTCGTACTTAATACATTATCAATGGGTTTTTAGGACTTGGCAAAAGATCAAACTCAATTATATGAAAAATATTGTGGCCCTGATGATAAACCTATATTTATACGTAAAATGGTAAATCTACAACTTTCTCATAAAAAAATGTCAAAAATGTGTAGGCAAACGACAAAATTGTAAGTTTCTTGTTTTTTCTTTCAATTGTTTCAAATTACCGCTGCCTACCTTCATGGCTTACTTGAAAATATTACTTTGCCCTAATAATTAACAATAAAATCGCGATATCTCGCAAAATATCAATTTTAGGTGAAAAACAGCCTGAATGTTTTCGAAAGAGAATTAAATTTTCTATAAGACGGTAAAAGAAAATATAGGGTGTTGTATTTAAAAAAAATGAGTTATTGATGTTTAAATTTTCACAAGTTTGACCAAGCGTAAAAAACGCCCTGTATAATATTTTAAAAACGTAGGTGGTGCAAAGTGTTACATAATCTATTGTCAATCTTATTTCCAAGCGAATTTCTTCAGACTTCTCAAAGTTTTCAAATGTTGAAAACTTTTGAAAATCCTGTATTTTCATGAAAATGCAATTTTCACGAGAACGGTTGACTTAAGACCCATATAACCTTTTACATTTTTTGAATTAAATTCAAAGAGGAATCCAAAAATGTAAAAATATACAGGGTGTTCCATAAGAAAAAGTATAACTTTGATATGCCACTCTTTTTTGGAGCACCCTGTACATTTAAAAATATTTTTAAAATGTTGCCCTTATTGACTTACATAATCTAACAGCGACAGAAATTAAAAAATATAAACTGTTTCGCCATAAAACTCCGACGCGTCCGTCGTGACTCACCCTGTATATATATATATATCTGTAAGATTTGTGAATAAGTGAGTAAGTCATTTTTATCAACTGTTCAGTATGAATTTTTTAAACTTCAAACAACTACCAAAATTCAAAATTTTACTTAACCGTATTTATTTTTTTTGTATTCTGCGCTAAACGTACTTTCTTACTCATATGGAGTTTTTTTTACACATTATATTCAAATTTGGACTTAGTCGGTTAGTCACCAACGACTTGGCCACTTATTCCCGGCAAAAATTGCATTATATTATTATAAAATTAATGTATATAGTAAATTATTAAAAGATAAAAGGAAAATAAATTAAGAGTTTACTATAGAAAAAACGTTTATTTAATTTTAATCATAGCAATAATAAATAAAAAGAGAAAAAATAAAATTACAAAAAAAAGTCGATAGAAAAAAATCAAAAGAATGGAATTTTATTCATGCTCATCTGCATCGATTTCTTGCAAATCAAAATTAATAGGTTCCTCATTTTTTGTTTTCAAATTTTTGTAAAATTCGTGGAACGCTTGGTCGATTAGCGGGAGTAGGCACATCAAATCCTTTTTTTCAGTGCTTATTGGTAAGGGGCTGGTGTTAATATTTTTTAAATTATATTGACCAGGCCTCCCTTTTTTTCTATAATTGATGCTTCGAAAGCTTGTACTTTCATTCAATGAATCTTTAAATGAAATGTCATAGGATTTTTTTTGTACTGAAGCCATTGTATAGGTCTCCACAAAAAAATTTCTCCGTCATTGCCTTTTGTAACCACTTTGAAAGGGCCTTCCTTTTTGGACAAGTAATGAAAATCAAAAAAGTTTTCTGCTTGCATCGTTACAACTTTAAATGGTTTTGTCCTCTTACAATCACGGACTAGTTGAACCCAATCATTTAAGTGATTAATTTTAATGTTAGTGTTTTTTTTGGCGCGCTCTATTACTGCGTGATCTACGTCACACTCCATATGGGAATGCCCACTTACGAGAAATTTATGATTAATTTCTTTAATGTTTTTTGATTCGTAATTTAAAAAATACAAGAACATAAGTGCAACAGGATTGTTCTTGTTTTTCCCCCACATGTGTCGGAATAAAAAATAACAGTTTTAACATCGTTAGGGAGGGTTTTTAAATGGTGGAACAAACAAGAAGCTATGTCATTGGCTCCTCTGCCTGAAATAGTTTCGTCCCACATGAAACATACTGCTTCATCCGTCGCTAAATCGTGGATTGTCAGGTTAAAGCTCCACAATTGGCGTTTATAAAATGACACAGAAGTTTTTAAGTAGGGAGTCGAAAGGCATTGTTGCAAATTAAATGCAAATACTCGTACCGATTTATCGTTCTTTGCTAGTTCTTTATCATTACGTTTTGTTTGATAAGCTAGTTCAGCCATTCTGTGGTGTTTTTCACGTTCAGCAATAAAATTATTTTTATTAGAATCTGAAGCTGCATTCAACTTAGCTTCTAATAAATCACAGGTGTGACATGTGTCCTGCTGAAGTTTTTTGAAAGAAAGATTTAGCCCATGAAAAATGTTAGTATAAAAAGACAAAGAAACAGGGTTAGGTTTTCCTTCTGTGTACATTTTATGCATTTTAGCTATTGTCAAGTCAGAGCATAAAAACCTTTTATTAGTCCTGTTACGACAGTAATGACTTTCGTAAGACGGGAAAGACAAAATATGAGCCTTTACGTCGTCTGACTCTTGTGTCGATCTTTTTGATGAAGACCCCTTTCCTCGGGCGTCATCAGCTATTACCTCAGAATGAGATAAGTTTTTCTTTTTTACAGCTAGTTTCACAAACCCTTTTTTTTGCCTAATATAAGGCAAAAACAGTCTTGGCGAACTTGAACATTAAGTGTGTTTATTATTAACGAATAAGAGCAACTGCATGATCGTTCCTTTGTAGCATTTAATGATTTCGTTTTTTTTTCCTTAATAGTAATTAATGATGCAACATAATATGCCCGTTTGTTTCTACTACCTAATGACCAGTAATTTTGAAAACAAATTTTTCTGTCGTCTTCTTTAATTTTTTCAGAGCATTTCATTCTACATTGTTTGAGAGCAATCATTTTTCTGGAAGGAACAGTTTTTCCTTTTTCAGTGTTGTAAGCTTAGCCAGAATTTCGCAGGTGTTTACAATTTTATCTTTCGCGTCTTGATCTCCCCCTCTTGGGTTTTATAGTACTAGACTCACCGCTGGTTCCTGGTTCTTGTAGCTATGTTTGTTTGGTTTTGTTCATATGCTGTTGAGTGCTTCTCCAAAGGAGTGGTGGTTTTCCTTTCAGCAGGACCGTGGTTTTTGTGTTTGTTTTTTGTCCATATCTAAAAAACAATAATTAAATATAAATTATTTTGCATAATAAATAATATTAATTTACAAAATTGTTAAATTGATTCCATTGCAAAATTTACCTTCAAGCAATTCCATTTCATGAAGATGCTTCAGCCACTGGCAAAAAATTAGGATCTGCATTCGAGTCATCTGAACTCAAAAATAAATCTAAAAAAAAAATTATATTTTTTTAAGACTCGTGATACAAAAGAATTGCACGAGTATGAAATGGACATTGGTGTTTGTGTTAAAATTAAATCTATAAGACTTACCTTCATTTAGTATTACTTGATTTGTGACAGCAGGAGCTGAGGTTTTCAAAAGACACTTTTGTTTTAAACGATTTAAAAATTCACTTCGCCGAGACATTGTCAAGCTAATGAAACATGCAAGTAAATGAACTAAAATATTGAAGAAAATGAGAACAAACAATTCTGAATAACCCCCCGCTCGAATCAGTTCATAGAATTTTTAAAATCGGCCGCTGTTGATATTCCGAGAAGCAGTTGTGTACATAGGCCTAAACCGTTCATAACTGGCTAACTTACTTGACTTGGCACATATTTTTAGTCTGCATGCTATGTGAATAACTGTTCAACTCGAAATGATCAGTTATTACCAAATGCGGAATGGTCGTGAAAGATTAAACATGTCGACTTAGTTAACGAATCACTACCATTATGAAGATGGCCAAATAAACACAACCGTCTCAATCTTTTCCCATTGGCCCCACGAGTTAGGCACTTATTCACATGACGTATGAAGCCAATACCAGATTCATGATGCATTTAGTCAATTTATTACACAATTCGACTTAGTCACTTATTCACAATTCTTACAGATATACAGTTCTGTATTTCAAAAATTACGAAATTAAAAACGATCACGTCGGATCCGAAACTTGCTGCGCGACTATCCTATGTAACAGTAAATTAATATTTTGCTTATGATACACTTTAAACTTGTTTTTCTTAACCATAACGATCTTGATAATCTCAGCTGTTCCCACGATCCTTCCTGAAGTTTGGATCCCGATAATATCCAAAATTTTAGATTCTGGATTCCCCGTACTTCGGAGCGCTGTTTTGGTTTTCTCTAAACCTTTTATTAAGCAGTTACTATAAAAGTAAATAGTGTGCGTGTGTGCAAGTACATTTAGTAACAAATACACTTACCACCTGCCACTGTTCACTGTTTTGTGGTGACCCAATTCATTAAATTGTTGGAATAGGCTTTCCCATTTCTTTTTGACTGCTGCTCTTCGTTGGACCCCCAACAGCTTCCCACTTACAACTGATTGGTGGAGCATCAAATAGTTCACGAATTTCATCAATTGTAACAGAGTTACCCTTGCTGCTCGCTTCTGTATTTCTTAATATTTTTCGACACTGCTTGTTAAGTAATTTTTACGAAAAGTTTGTTTCTTACAAATTCTTGGCTTAATTGTGTTATCAAGGTTATTTGCTAACTTTTCAGTTAATTTCCCATTGGAGTGAAAAACTATCTCGGCATTATTTCTTTGTGCAGTTGGAACCACCAGATCTTCCACATTTGTAGGGGATGAATGTAGATCAAGTGTTTATTTTTGAAACATTCTACTACTGTCGTAACGATAATGGAAAAAAATACACAATGCATTCTAAAGACACTAGGAATTCCGAAAATAGTAACGAATGAAAATATATTGAACCTAAGTTCCCACGGGATTGGGGTCGATCTTGCTCCCACTGGACACTCAGTGGACGATTTGTTCGCACTCTTTTTTTTAGTAGTTAGAAATTTGTTCGTATCTTGTGTTAAAGCTTTCCAAATCTACGTAGGTGATGGTATTCCATTCGTCGTGGGTGCGTCGAGCGTGTCCAATATTTTCATAGTGAATTCCTGGCGACTGGTAATAGCAGGTAACTTTGTAAGGGCTCAAGTTGGCGTCGCCCTTTGCGTTGGACAATTTGAGAACGGTAAAGAGAAACAGATGTATTATTTTTCTGTAACAATACCAGTTGTAAATCACTTGAGTATTAATTTTAATTGAAGTATAGCTTAAGCCTGTTGGCATGAACTCGGGTATTCGTTTTTCCTTTTCTAATGGTGTATTATATATTATTTGAAATAATTTTGTAAGGTTCAATCAACGATGGAAATAATTTTTTGAGCTGCCACGTCAAACAGTATCATCATATGGTAATACTCGTTCTCCAATGTCAAAGGTATTCATATTTTTATCGGGGGTATTACACGAGAGCTTTGTTTTTATCGGGATAAACTTGACCTCCATCATTTTCAATCACGTAATCGCACTCTCTTTAAAAGCATTTTTTAATACAAAACAATATTTGTAGGAAATTTTGTTTTTGCACTCTATTCCTTATTTTCAGATTTTCCGGAAAATCGGTTTGATTTTCAAAAAATTTCACTTAACCAAAGTTGTAGCCCATAAAATTTGCTATCCGGAATGGGCCGTTGTTTTTTTTGTACAACCTTTCGTTTTAAAGATACAGCGGTTGCAAAGTCTAAGAAACAATCAAATTTTGTAAACGTTTTACATTTTTTTGGACAAACTGCTTTATAACTCTCAAACCATTGCCTGTGACAAAAAATAGATCAAACTAATTTTGTAGAGAATTTCATGCTCTATTAAAAAGCTTTAAGGTATTTTACGATAAAATTGATATTTTCGGCTACAGAGTCTTATAAATGCAGAAGTGTAAAAAAATCAAGTAAGTGTTGATATCAGCTTAGCATTTGATTTTAGGAAAAAAAATTACTTAAAATTTTTTCTTAGAAAAAGGTCCTCTATCACCACTTAAAATATTCGCGGCGATAAAGGGGACACCCTGTATATGTATACAGGGTGAGTCACGACGGACGCCACGGAGTTTTATGACCAAACGGTAGGTACCTATGATATATATTCTCCAACTTGTGTCGCTAGTTAAATTCAAATTAAACTCAAAGAGTTTTTAAAAAACCATTTTTATTCAGAAGCAAGTGAATTGTATAAAGTATCAAACATAACTAACTTACAACTAGCATTCTACACGTGTTTATGGTTTTGTCTACCTAAGCTATTGTTATCATGCTGACCTAAGATTTCATGTAATACAAGTAATGTATACACTGTAAACTACAATATAACTCCTCCCTGCTTAGATTAAAAAATACGGAGAAAATAACATTTTGTCTAATTTTTTAAAGCAATATTTCAATAGGTTCATTAACTTTTAAAATTTGATTTTTCTTACATATAGGTAAAACATTGTGTCTGTACAATATAAATACAATA